>JARQZK010000025.1:12500-97500 GCA_030704885.1 Cynegetis impunctata
CATTTTCCGAGAGCTATGAGTATGAAAGATTTTCTGTTCACATCATTTTTTTTATACAATTTGAAAAAAGAAAATAAGAAAAAACGTTTTCATCATATACTATAAGGAGTATAAGGTAATCCATTTGGGCGTAAGGTACGCTGTTATATCTCCATATTTTCAATTTTTGAATATTCTCACTCCTTTTTATTCTCAAGTACTAATCTCTACTTTATATTTCGGAAACATGAAATATAAATCCAACGGAATTAACTTTTATCAAATTCTCGAAACCCAAAACAAGGAATCCTTACATTAAAAAGGCGAGAAAAAAGATGAAATTCACTATGGATCATACCTGTATATCAACTCAGTCCACCTACCAAATTTCATTCCTCTAACTCAATCCTCAGAAGCTGTGGAGGTAGCGCAGATTCTCGAAAACACAAGAATCTCTTCGTGAAAATTTCAGTGGTTGGATAAAAAGTAGAAGACCGCCAGAAGTACTTTCCTAACTTGAACTAGATTCACGTACAACTCTCTATCTCAATTTGTAGGGGGTTTAGAGGTGTATAGATCCTTCAAACATAGGGTTTTATTGATCCATTTTCCTCTAATATATACTAGAAGGCTGATAAGTTGTTCCTTATTAATTTTCACATCTTTCTCCATTGGTTTGAAAGATTTTCGTGCATGCAGCTCCCCGCCATGGAGTTTGGAGATGCCAAAAGTTTAATAGTGTCGGTCTACCCCAAAAGAATCCCGAATTTCAGCTCATTTGGTCTGATTGAAGCCGCTAGAGAATATAGATGCCAATATGAACCGCGAAGAAATACAAGTTTAAAAACCACTCCCGCACCTTACGGTTGACTTTCGATACAGTGCAATAGTCTATTATTTTCGAAGAAAATGTGACTCAAAAAAACTTTTCCTCTATTCGACCTAGAAATCGTGAATTCCCATAATGTTTGCTTGAATTGAATTGCTGCATCGATTACTGAAGCGTTCGAAAAAATGTGAGCCGGCACACACAATGTGCAATCCGAATACAATGGGAATACAGTTCACCATATTCGTTAGTTGAGTCTTCAAATAGTTCTATAGATCCATGATAGTTCCGTCCTCCCTCGGCAGCCATGCTTTAAAGCACCATGCAGAGAAGTCTCAGCACATTAGGCACTTATCTGGTTATGGCCATCTGCTCATCTGACGAAAGAATAAGACGACAATGGTTCCCGTTCGCCGGGAACTCCGTAGCACCCCTGCGTCACAGCTGTCTATTCACTGTTCCAACTACTTCCAACGTTACGTCGCCGCTTACTAATCCGCAGTTATAGTCGAATAGGAATGAAATGAAGTAGGTATGAACTGTCCATTGCGCCCATATCCCATTTTATCCTTTGAAAAATTCGTATCCCTCTAAAATGCATTAACCTTTGCGTTGGATGAATTTGCGCTTTAGTGTCTATATACTTTTATAGAGAGTCCCGCTCGGAGATTTTCCGAAAAGTTGGATTTTCATCATTGGATTTCCTGGATTTGCGGATCGAACTTTAGCATAATTCGATCTGAAGTTTCGCATATATTCAATTATTCCTTCCATTGGACTAGAAAAAGTTTTATCGATTTGAATAAAAGCTTCGGTGATTCTCTTTCTGTAACAATTATTAGAGGGAAATGACAAAAATATGCAAAGTATACTCATGCATCAGAACTTGAAGTTTTACGAGCGATTTTCTGCTCTCTATGAATAATAAATCTATTTTCCCGTACAAGTCAATCATTTTCTGTATAAATGATTTCAATTGCAATAGGAATTCGACATTTTTTCAACAATACCTCGAAAATGACTCAGTTGTATGTTCTATAATATATGTTCGATAATATTGCACTATATATAATATTGCACCATAAAAGTATCTATAACACAGTATTGATAAAATTACTATTGAACTTTTGTATTAACGCCGAAATATTTTCCTTGAAACTTTCAGTCATCAATGGAGTGATAAATAATATTGCGAAAATCATAATGAAACAAACACTAATGATAACAATTTTCACATACATTCATTAAAAATGTATGACGCTAGTACCTACTACCTCTTCATCAGATGCTAACTAAACAATGGCATAATTCTACAGAAATAGATATACAATCTCAATTATCTAGAAGATTCTTTAAAATATTTAGGCAATTAAAACCGAACCAATACTAATAACTGCATAGTTCAACAAGACTAATGAAAGAAAAATGTTGCCATTGGTAGTGTGAAAAATTTCAGAAACTTTTGATAATAAAAAAGTAGACTAAGGTATTAAATAGAAACAATAAGTGTTTAAAATCAATTAAAATTTCTAGAATCTTCACAAATCAATAAAATTGAAATATGTCTCCTCCTCAATGGCCAGGTAGAACTCACAAGCAGTCCCTTATTAAACTTGTTCAACAATGCAGTTCTTGGTAAGGGTTCCGTTTTATCTTTCAAATTATTTCACAAAAGCTTCTAGATGAACTTTTTTCAACTAATGACTGTGATATTGAGAGACTTTTCGTTATCATTGTCCATTCCATTTGTCTTCGATGGATGTTTGGTGTAATTGAAACAGCTGCATTAGTTAACATCACAATCAAACAATTTGAATCTATCCTTCTCATTATTCTCTTTCAAATGTAGTGCAACGTAGGTTTAATTTATAGAGAATCCTGAAAGAAATTGGCCTTTTACGATAATAGACGCTCGATCGTAACGTCTTATCAAACTGTCATCCAGAAATGAGTATATTTGAATTTCATCTGGAATAACAGATAAAGTGTGTCATATCTCATATTCAAAGCAAGGAGCAGTTTTGTTTAATTGAATAACATGGGGTCCCTATTGGAAATAATCTGTTTGGATTCAGCGCGAGGACGAGGACGTGTAGTTTGTAACAATAATTGTTCTTTGTCGCATTCACTAAGACGAACTTTGATGTTTAGATCAGGAGAAGCATCCGAAAAATTATGAAATAATTTTTTCCGAATCATTATACTTAATAATTCACTTCTTACAACATGAGAAGCAGTATATATATATATATATATATATATATATATATATATATATATATATATATATATATATATATATATATATATATATATATATATATATATATATATATATATATATATATATATATATAATTAAGTGAACTAGGACATTTATTTGAAACTAATCAAACAAACCTCCTAGCGGAGCTGGTTATAAGAGTTTACGAAGCATCGAAATATCAACATCTACCCCATCATCCATCCACCAAGAGTGATAACCAAACCAACATTTCAAACGGTCATACATATTTCTTCTAGTAACTCCATGACATATAAATATGACACAGCGCCACCAGTCGCAAACAATTGAACCACATCTTTCAGAACAGAAGAAAACATTTCGGCAACGAAAACTAGTACGTCCGGACACCCGAAGGTGGCTACCATATTCGCTAAGCAAGAGTAAAGCTGATTAGTTTCAAATAAATGTCCTAGTTCACTTAATTTTATAACCACGGGCGTGTTTTCCGTTTAACACGAATAATTCTTACTTATATTCATTTGCCATTGCGATAAAATTCGGGGCGATTGCTGCCTGCGGTGTGTAATGTTGAATCACATCAAAATTGATGTGTCAGCTTTACTCTTGCTTAGCGAATATGGTAGCCACCTTCGGGTGTCCGGACGTACTAGTTCTCGTTGCCGAAATGTTTTCTTCTGTTCTGAAAGATGTGGTTCAATTGTTTCCGACTGGTGTCATATTTATATGTCATGGAGTTACTAGAAGAAATATGTATGACCGTTTGAAATGTTGGTTTGGTTATCACTCTTGGTGGATGGATGATACTGATGAGCCCCGATAAGGGCGAAACAGACTGTCTATCAATTTCCATCGATTGTGATAAACAAATTATCATTTTGAACAATTACCGTCTGGGGTAGATGTTGATATTTCGATGCTTCGTGATCTCTTATAACCAGCTCCGCTAGGAGGTTTGTTTGATTAGTTTCAAATAAATGTCCTAGTTCACTTGATTTTATATCCACGGGCGTGTTTTCCGTTTAACACGAATAATTCTTACTTATATATATATATATATATATATATATATATATATTTATATATAATATATATATATATTATATATATATATATATAATATATATATATATATATATATAATATATATATATATATATATATATATATTTATATATATATATATATATATATATATATATATATATATATATATATTCACAGTGAAATTATTCCCAAACTTCGTAAATTTTGAACATCAATAAATTAAAGTTCTTGAAATGTCTACATTAGTTCCTTGAACTTAAAATATTGAACCCCCACCTTCAACCTTCGTAGGATACCTAGTATTACTAAAATTAACAGATAACCGCAGAGTGGTTAGCATGCCATAACCCACAGGAAGAGGGTGCTAGGAACATTATGTCCAGGGACGGACCTACCCCAGTCTGGCTAGTGAGTTCCTATGCGAACATTGTAATAACTAATCAATTTTACAAAAGGATCAGAAGACCTTTTTGTTCATATGAAAACTCGCAAGAGTCTAGCCAATTATAAAAGAGAGAAAAAGTGTTTTCCTGAAAATTACTGCCCAACTGCTATGCTACCCATATTATCCAAAGTAATGGAATCTGCCATCAACTCACAGATTGTAAAACACAATAATCTCATTCGCGACAATCAGTACGGCTTTCGAATTGTCGTTCAACAATGAGCAAATTCTACTATCACAAAATAGTGATATAAATGGTATACTGCAGTTTCGAACTCACGTAATCATCAAACGATGTTTTTCCTTTATGATCGGCTATCAAATAGTAACGACTGAGTAAGATGAGTTTTTTCATATACAAGCTACAACCTTGTATTTCGTTAACTCCTGGAAATAATTAGCAAAATGAGTTCCAACATTAACAATAAATTAAGTTTGGTGAACAAGTATAGGTAATTCACTAATCTTAATCTCTCCTGAAGTTATGTTATGTATTTGAATACATGTATGTGTTGTAATAGAATTGTTCTGTTAAATGTATCAGATAGTCTAGCAGGTTTATTTTAGGTTGATATTCAGAAGATGGGCATGCTAATAGACATAACTATATTAAAAATATGAATACATATTTTTATTTATTCAAATTAACACTTCTCTGGGTCCGCCTCTGTTATTTGCAGGAAGCCCAAACTGATGCACAAGTATGAGCTATAACTTGGTGTTTATGTATGTGTGTATATGCACATCGGGCATGGAAACTCAAATAGAACTGCTAATTCTCGATAAACATCAGAGCAGGGTCGTGGCCAACATTTCAATTGAAACTGAAAACATTTGGATTGCGTATTGAGGACATTATTTAATATAATAATTTCCTGTTAACTGAGCTCAAATATAAAAGCAATATGTAGAAACACTTTTTTAAAACAGAGAGATTGACTTCAGAAAATGAAATGATAATTTTTCATGGAAATAAATAATGGCACAATTTGTAGTAGTTGCCATACTAGTAATATTTGTATGATTAGAATGATTTCTTAGACAATCAATTCGTGTAAAAAATACTTGTCGATAATAGTCAGTTTCACGCAGTGGCGGGGCAAGACCTTAATTTGATGTGGGCTTCTTCTTTCCCAACATGCATCGACTAACTTTTGACAGCTACTATTTTATTAATTATTCGCTGTATTTTCCTTTTTTTGTCGCAATAATCCCAACAAGTGGTGGTCTATGTCATAAACAGACAGCGAACAGTAAATTTTGATCACCATTTTTCATCATCACTTTTGTCAGTAATATTTGACGTTCATTTTATTTTCTGGTATTAAAAAATCTGTTTTTACCGGCTTTTAGGAGATTGTATAGGTTGTTCGCTGTCTTCATAATCAAACATGCTCTTCTTTTTGGCTACCCTTTTAATTTTGAAGTCTTTAGGCAGATCATAACTGCTTTTCTCAATAATTTTGTTCAAAATTTTTTAAGCTTTCGATGCATTGAACAACTTCGTCAAATTGCAGTAATATAGCCTTCACCGCCCCAGTTCTGATCTCCCACCTGGTGTCTGATAAAGGCTTCATAGTAAGCTTCAGTTTGCTTTTGATTAATTTCATTAATTTCATCGTTTGCTGGAACTTGAAAATAGCAAATAAATTTTTGCAATAAACCAGAAAATGTTTTTGCTACCACAGAATAATTTGCTACTTCTACTAACAGCAGATTCCAACTATGACAACCGCAGTATAAAAAAAGTTCTACAATTTATATTTAATATTCGATTTTTGACTCAATCATTTACGATTACCATATTTGTACCATTGTCATATTCTTGGCCACGACAGTTTTGTAAATCTAAGCAATTTTTTTCTAGCTCTTCCAGTATTGTATTGGTTAAGTATTCTTCAGTCGGCTCAGTGACAGCAATAAAGTTTTATTCTATTATGTTTATTGATGTATTACAATATCTAAGATAGCTTACATTTGTTCAATTCTGATATATATATATATATATATATATATATATATATATATATATATATATATATATATATATATATATATATATATATATATATATATATATATATAATATGTATATATACATATATATACATATAAACAGTGAATTGTTGTTCCGTAATATATTTGGCGGAGAACGCTATGGGTTGTCATCCATATAGTAGTTCGGCCGTGATTTGTATTGGGGAACAATAAGAAATATTTCAATTCACTCCGAGTCAAGTACGCTGCACTGACAATATCTAATAAGGTCGAAACAGATGTATGCTGATCTTGAGTTGGGGTGACTTGACATTTTCTATAATTCACTGTTGCATTGTGAATATAGATTTCGCGTCGCGGAATACCTATAACCAGCTCCCCTAGAAGATTGTTTGATAATTTCAGTTATTAAAGAAATTTCCCTGTTCACGTTATGTGATTTCTTAGAACCGTGTTTTACTCTCGACCTATTTTTGCCGTCGTCAAAAACCTAGTGAAAACTTTGAGTTTTCGAGGAAATTAAAAAACCTATGGGGTCAGTAATTGTTATCATATTGAAAGAGGACTTTTCATTCACTTGAAGACAAAGGTGACACATTGACTATCGGAATTTCATTAATTATAGATGGTTTTTGTACAGATCAATATAATTTCAATTTATTTAGATTACGTTCACCAAAACATTTTTTGCTCAAATAGAAAACCTTATCTACACGCGCCTTGTGGAGCAGAGGTTGATTGATCGGCTGTGAAGCAGGTGTGCTGGGTTCGAATCCTAGGTTAGGTATGGATGTTTGTGTATGTCTTAGAGATTCAGTGTTGGGTAATGTACAGTGTTTAAAAGCCCATAAGCCTTTCGGAACCCGCATCAAACTGTAGTTCCATAGAGTTAAAAATAAAGAATGTAAACAAATTTAATCCTTATCTGCATTTCGTATGTTTGAAGCGATGTATCAAAAAACTTCAATGATATACTTCATGATGAAAGAAATTTCACCATGGTAATAATTTGAATCCACATGGTTATGTCTGTCAGAAAAATTAAAGGAACTTAAAATAAAACTACGAAGGCGTCGTTGGAACGAAGTTCCTTTCGTAGTTCCTTCTGAAGTTCCTTTCGTATTGAATAGCAGGCACAATAAAATGAATTAACGACGTTTGAGAGTAATTGAATGAAAAACAAATGAAGGAATGCTAGTGAAAACTTAGTTAATAATTTTTGAAAAAATTATGAAAATAAACATTTTATTATTAATGATTATAAAAATATGAACTAATTATAATCTTAATCAGTACATTCAATATTTGTTATTATTTGATTGTGGTTACTAAGTATGACACATATGTTTACGATTTAATTTTATGTGAGTGTCTCGAAAACATTGCATCGATACTGTGAAATTGTGAATTTCTTGAACAAAATTCATCCAAAAGAAGTTGTAACAATGTTTCTCAGTTTTTCTCAGAAAAGTTGATATTAAAATCGTTATTTTTTGTATGAACAAAAACTGAAAATGTTACAAAATGTTTTCTTTAATTGTTCATTCCGATCCCTGATTACCATTATACCAATAGAAAGTAGATTGTTCGTAAAAATTATAATCAATTCTCCATTTCAAAATCATAAGTAAACTATAATAATACACTTTATTCTCATATCTTTATTTACAAACACTGATACTTAACTGACTTCATCACCACTATCCCCAACTTCTACTGATTCACTTTCACAATTCATGATGAATTGATAAAATAATAATAAATTGAAACCTTTTGAGAGTAATTAAATGAATAATTGAGGTTATGAGTATTATAATTATAATATATTTATGACTCGCAAGACTTACTAAACACAAACGTAAATACGAATACAGCTGACGTGCACAGGTTGACAGGGTGGTTCCCATTCATTTCTATTGCAATAAACGTGACTTCTCTTGATGGTCAGTTTTACCTTGTGAAATATAGATGCAGCCACCGAACTTTGTCATCAATACACTATACATATAGTGATTCGGTTAGGGAATTCTTCCAGATAATGTCATTCTCGTCGTTCAATTTCATGTAATATCCACGTTTGCACCTTTATGTTCGAAATAAAAGCCGCGCACAAATACCTATTTCTAAAATTCGCTGAGAACTTCCGTTATATTATAACAGTTCGCGGGGAAATTTTGATTCGTAAAATCACATCAAATCGAAATGTTTGGTTTGTTGAAATTGTTTTAGCGCAATTCAGCAATTCGAAGAATATTAAGTTTATGAATAGATATTCGTTTCGTATTTCGTTCTTTAATCAAGAGAACAAACGCCATAACAATGAGATATAAATAATACATTTTACAATTGAAAAAACGCGTGGGCACTCCTTCACTAGGGTTGTATCTTCCCTTAATTTCTGTTCTTTTTTACATACCATTATTTAATGTCAATTTGTACGGTTTTTGGAGGTGAGCAAAACCCATAAGAAAACATAAAATCAGTTCCATTATATGACTTACTGAGAATATAATCAACTTTTAAACATGTTAAACAAGGAACATAGAAAACTTGAAGAGATGAAAACGTTCAAGAGCGTTGACAGAATTTTCTCAATGTGTTCGTTTAGCATTAACAAAAATTTCTGAGAATTTGCAAACATTTAATTCAAAGTCTCGATTTTGAATGTGAACTTATGGAATTTATGTTGAATTGATGACTTTTTTAAGAATAATTACTGCTTTTGTGTTCTAAGTACACATTTGGTTTTATAATCATTCAATCTAAAATTTTTTAAGAAGTAATGAATATTTGTTTGAAATTATTCAAATATAAATTAAATAACTGAATGCAATTATTTGTGGACTTACAATAAAATAAATTATTGTTTGAATTTTTGTTGAAGAAATTTGCTTTTTTTCAATGTTTTCCCAACACCATAACATCTAGATTTGAACAATGTGTTCTCACTTCCGCCCTCTGTTCTAAACTAATACTGAATGTTCAATATGAACATTCTGATGTTGCTATTTCAAGTTTTGCGTCGTTCAATGGCAAAAAATCCACAAATCTCTTAATCTATGCTGCACTCACCGTGATCGTTATCTCTCCTGTTTTGGGGATTGAAACCGGCATCCCTAGAAATTAATGCAGATATATTTCTCCGAAAGCTTGCTATTTGTCTCAAGGATAGTCTTAGAAACTTTCCAATTTGTATAATGAGAAATGGAGTTAACGATTTTCGTAGAATAATGGGTGAGTTGCATTCAGACATTGAAATCACAATTTCCGTGTGAATTACAGGCTGTTCATCATGTATTTCAATATTGATCATAATGTCTTCAATATTTGAGGTACGAAGATGGTACTTTATGTCTTGCTTGATGATACAATTTAGAAGGATTGTTAGACAAGGTGGCAGAAGTTTGCGAGTAATACAACATTCGCCTAAATACAAATGAACTTCATACATGACAGTAAGAAGAAGTCAGAACGATGGTGTCACCTCTCAAATTAGTATAGAAATGGCACTTGCTTATTTTAATAGGAAAAACATAATAAGCGATACGCCCCCTACCGGTGTCGAATATTACTAGAGCATGGGAGATAGATTGCTTTGTTTACATCTGTTTACGTGTATTTTATATGAGAAGTTGTTGCGTTTTAATTGTATTTTGGATCGTTTACAAACGTTCAGAAGAGATGAATCACTATTGTTGTGTATTCTATTGTTCATATTAGGCAAAAAAAAAACCGAATATAGCTTACATACCTTTCCGAAAGCTGGACAATTCAAAGTTGCATTCCAAACAAAGTTGGGCAACAAGGAAATGATGGACAGAAGAAAGGTGTGGATTCATAACTTGAAGATTGAAAAAAAATTTCTGAACATAAGAGAGTTGTTCTTTACAGTTTACTGAGAATAATTATTTTCCCTGCAGTAAGTTTGTGGATTTTTCCATATAGAATTATACCAACTAATGATGTGCAATTTTCAGCTAACCGAAAACGTAGAGTTTTTGAAGTCCAATGCTATTCTAACGAAAAATCTTCCACTTTTATCGGAATCTGAACCTGGGCCATCATCCAGAGATTCTAGATTATTGTATTTTCTTTCATGTAACAACCAGGGATACTATTAAAATAATAATAAAAAATGATGTTTATTTGCACAACCAAAATAACAGTTTATCATAACATCAAGAATATGAAATAAATCTGGACTATATAGCTAGGTAAAAACTAAAATATTCAATTATATAATCAGGAAAACAGAGATTCTATCAAAGAAACCAGACTCTCAGAAGTCTTTCGTACTTCTAGGATAGCTGTTATACGTCAAGAAAATTCAAAAAATATAATAACTTATTACGTTCAAACCATTCAAGCAGAGTATTCATATTAATTCTTCTTTTATTTCATGTTGTTTCTTTCAGTTTAGCTGGTAAGTACTTAGTTTTGTCCATTATACTCAAAAATTCTTCAGTTCCTAATGAAAGTAGACATGTCAGAGATGTTTTCTTGAAACTTGTGAAAGTTTTTTTATTTTTTAAAAAAATAGGTGTTCTATCATACAGCCTTTTCATGAGGTATACATAGTTCCTTCAACCAATTAATTTATTCGTCCTCTACTTTATTTTATTATTGATTTTCATGTTCAATGATAAAAACTCAGTGTAAATTTCAACTTGATGTAGGTAGGTTATCTACTGTTGAACAGAGATAAAATTGTCCTCAATCCAAACACAATATATCACAGGAAAATACAAAGTCCAAAAAAAATACAAATTACGACGCTAAACGTTCGAAAACTCAAAAAGAAATGAACGTAAATACCATTACAAAACAAACAGCTAATCTCCCATGCTCTAGTACCGATATTAGCCGTTCCGGCGCTACGATCTTAATTTCGGACGCCTATAGAGCGAGAACCTTGCTGTGTAGCATGAATCTTAAGTCTAGGGTTACCATCCGTCCGGGTTTCCCCGGATTTGTCCTGGTTTAGGAGTCGTCTGGGCGGGGCTTTCAAAATATGCAGACAAATTTTGAGTCTGGAGAAATCGAAGATGAGCAATAGATTAAAACAAATCATAGTTAAAAATTGATTTATAATCGTAAGCCGTATACAAGCTAAATCCAGATAGAAACTTGCTGAATACACATAAGGTTTCTCCTCTGACCAAAATAAAGTATAATTTTAAAGATTTGAGTTTCTCTATCTCTTAAAAATTCCTGATGGAAAAGAAACATATTCTCGCAGAAATTGGCAAGTCTGAAAAATATCCAGTTAAGTTAAATTAGTAAAAAGAACTTGACCTCGTTAAAATTTATTGTTACAATGTAGAATGTAGTCTATTTAGTCTATTTTAATCAAAATTTATCATTATAAGTTGTTTTTTATTTGATGATACCAAAGAGAAGAGTTTTTCTGATTATTTTTGTTACCAGAATACCTCAAAAAGAGAAAACTGTAAACTGTGTTATATTAGAAGATATTTAAGTTTTTTGTTGTTGTTTGTTTATATCGCAAACAAACGGTTTAAAGTTTGAATAAATGAAAAAATTCAAATTTGAACATTGTTTTATTTCATTCGAAAAAAATATATTTTACGGGGTGTCGGGGAAATGACTAAATTTCACCCAAATGTCCGAGGTTTTTAAATTTTTTGTCCGGCGTCAGCAATTTAGGTGATGGCAACCCTAATCTTAACCTCAAACTACGCACTCACATCCTAAAGTGCTACATATTCACCACATTAATGTATGGTGTCAAAGCATGGACTTCTGACTGTTGCTCTGTAAGTGTCTAGTAGCTTTTGATATGGTGTTATCCACGGATGCTTCTAATTTATTGGACACACCGTGTGATAATCGCGGCATTCTCTAACGTAAGACCAAGAAAGGAAGTGATTGTCAGAAAAAGAAAATGTGCATACTTTGGTCATATAATACGTAACAACAAATATGGCGTCCTGTAGCTAATTAAGCCGGGAAGATAGATAACAAGAGAGGGCCTGGAATATAATAGCTTCGTAATTTAAGAAAATGGATTGGGAAAACAGCCACTGATCTGTTTCGAAGTGCAGTTGACAAAATTAAATGCGCCCGAATGATCGCTAATATCCACTGAAGATAAAGCACAACGAGAAGAAGGTCCTTACACTCTTGTAATTGAGGATATTCCTAGAATGAGATTCTATGGACGTCACGATTTCAGCTGATGATAACTATGTGATTTATTAATTTCGAAAATTGAATCTAAAAGTTATTACAGGAAACCACAAATAATTCACTTATTTCTTTCATTAAATGATGGTTACCGCTGAAAATTTCAAGGCAAAATTGTTAATCGCCAAACTTGAGCTTTTTTTAAGTAACCTGTAAATTTTCCTTCTAGTCTGAGCTCAAGTTCCGGCTATTAAATTAAATAAAGAGCTGGAGCAGTATTATATGGCACTGACGTAATTCTTGGTTATATTTACGAGTTCTTTGCTCTGACCCAATTTAACGATTACATTTAATTTAACTGGGGTAAAAGGCAACGTTAAATTTTATAAGCTCTCAGATAAGGGTGGCATTTCAAAAATTCATAGATTTTGAACTTTATTGTGGATCCTCACAGGCTGTTCGGATATTTTAAAAGAAATTGGTAATAAAAAAATACGAGCAGGCGTTAATATTTTGTTTATTGGAGAATAAAGATGGAGAACTTTTCGAACCTCAATATAATTTTTGATTTAATTTAATAAAAAGGTTGTGAGAGGCAAATTGAGTAGTTTATATACACAAGTAATTAAAATTATATGGAGAAACATTTTTTTCTTCATTAGAATTTATTAAATTTCGGACATGGTTTATGGCAATAGGAGACACTATCTGCTAATTATTATGGATTGAGAACATTCATAGAGTCCAGAAACTAGAAAATCCGAGGTATTGAAAAAATAGTTTTTGATTTCGATCTCAAAATGGTTGGAAATTCGATAATTTTCGAAATTTATAATTTTAATAGTTCGTTTTTTATTATCGGAAGCTGTATGGAAATGATTTTTTTAAATTTTCATCTCCTACTGTTTAAAAAATTTGTTGCAAACAAATCCGTTGTTTATAAGAAAACTGAAATTTTTTTTAAAGATTAATTAAGGTTTAATATTGAAACATGCAGCTTGAAATCACAGAAGTGTTGCCCACAAGCCTTAGAAACTTCAGAGCCATAGAGTTGAGCTCACAGAGCAACTAATTCCATAGAAAAAGATAATTAGTTCCACTTAATTATAGGAAACCTGAAAAGGAAATGAACTCAAGAGGCGCTCTAGTTCAGCAGAAATTGCAAATGGAAGTATAGCGTGTTGACCTCCTCAAATACAATTCAGAATGTTTAGCTACTGCAATGATTCGACAATACTTCATGAATTGATGATTAATATCTTAGATGATGTAAAATATTATACAGTTGCTAGAATCTTAGCCCTAACTTTGGATTAATTATATAACCTTCCATTCTCTTCTTATGATATTGATTCATCATAAATGTATGGAGCTTTCAAAACCAAATAAATATTGATGTTTCGAAACATCACATTTATATTTGTGGAAAAATACACGAGCAATTCAATGATTATAAATAATATTGATGATATCGACGATGAACTACCTTCGTGTTTGTGCTTCTGCATTACTTTGAACGAAATACTTTCTTGGTGCTCAAATTTATTTTCATTTATTTATTGAACTGTCATACCAGAATTGTAAGCCACCTGTTCAAACGAATGAGTATCTGTCAAAGCATATTTTGCTTTCATCATTAGGAAATGAGAACGTCTGGATCATTAAATATTTATCGATGTTGGAAAGTCTATAAAAAGAAGAAAAATAATTCACAAACCATTCTATTCTTTTATCATAATTGCGGTTGAATTGAAACTAATTTCATTCAGTTGAGCACTTCAAATATTCATTATGTTCAATGAAAAATAATATAAACATTGGAAGATATAAAAATAAAAATTTAAATAGATATGTTTTCGCTAAAAGAAGTATTTTTTGACATATTGCTCTTATAGGATAGATGGACTTTTACATTCCACCACTTCAAATTAATGAAGTGAAATACAAATAAGTACCTAATAACAAATGACCCGGACCCATATACTGGATCCGGGGCATTTAAAGGAGACCACCTGCAATATTTCTGATGGTAGGAAGTTTTTTTTCTTGAAAGACCCCGAGACAGTTCATTTTTACTTTCGAGAAGAACATGATGTCATTCCACCACACTATGCAACCCCTAAACGTGATTGTTGAAATCAATATTTTTTCCGAACACTAGATTAGTATGGGGGGGTTTCATAGAATGTCCTCCAAGACTACCAGATTTAACACTATTGGACTTTATTCATGGGATCATTTGAAAAGTATTATATCCATATGAAATGGAACCTAGTTCTTCAGAGAATTTTAGCCACCGAATAGATGAAGTCGTGGTGAAATAATACAAAGTGTGCGGGATAATGATTTTGTTATATTTTGGAAGTGAATGGCTTGCAATTTGAGAATCTTAATTCAAAATACATGATCTTTCTTTCTTTTTTTCATTTTACCTACACTTCGAACAAGTTTCCCACATTCATTTCAACGAAGAACAGAAAAAAATCAGTCCGTTTGTAAAGATAATTGAAATAGTTCTCAAATGATGTGCCAATTGACCCTCGTGTCATCTAAAACTCTTGAAGGGAGATGCCTCTACATTAATGAATTCACTACTATAATTAAGCTCAAATATTCAAAAATATCGAATATTAAGTGTCTCCTAATACGTTGGTAATAACTGTGAGACGAACAAAATTATTGGAGAAATAGCTATTGAAGATTCACAGAACTATATGTTTCCGGAAGGTATGCATCGGTGGTCTGTGATTGTTCTCGTCAACTGGATTATTCAAAGGAATCGTGTCCCATCCCAAAGTTAAATTAAATCAATTCCTTACCCAATTCTGTCGACAATGTCGACTGGGCAGATATATTCGCAATTCGAATACGCAGCTCCATATTGTTCCAAGATTTTTTGTAACTTTTCCCGCTGACTGCTTGAAATCGCGAACATTGATGTTCGTCAAAAACATCTTATATTGTCTGTTTCAAGTTGACATAATGAAGTATGAATTATTCAGCGCATGGTAGATTTTCACGTCGCCTGAATAATAGATATTTTATTTCCTTATTGGTTGTATTTTCCTGGAAAATAATATACTATTCAACTGCATCAAAAGTCAACAGTGAAGTGCTGAATTGGTTTTTGAATCCGTTTTATACCTCCTAGACTTCGAATTTTGAAGATATATACATACATATATATATATATATATATATATATATATATATATATATATATATATATATATATATATATATATATATATATATATATATATATATATATATATATATATATATATATATATATATATATATATATATATATATATATATATATATATATATATATATATATATATATATATATTTCGGTTTTTCCGGTACATTTTGACAACTTCAGCGTCCCCATTATAATTGAGCTGATATCTGAGGTGTGTCTTCATGAAGAGAACAAAATTAAGAAAATTTGGGTAAATTCAGTCAATATTTGGCATCTTAAAACTTTGGGCAAGAGAGACGACATTTTTCAAATCAAGAAAATAGTGGAAATTAATTATATATGAACAACATATCCTATATTTAGCCTTCTAGGGCAATTTGGAGGATGCATGGAGCTAAAACAAAACTGGGTTTCGGAGGAATTTCGGAGGTTTTCGGAGTAATTCCCTATAACTTGAGTAAGAGGCTTCGAAAATTTGGACAATAATTAAGTTTGTGCTAAGGAAGTGATTTTTGGTGGTATAAACTTAGGGGAGACCGGGGTTGGTTGTGCCATTTTTTCTAAATTATTTTCTAAACTTTTACTAAATGAAATAACATTGGTGGTTTTTTCAACATTTATACTGTAATGATTTGGCAACTTAAAAATATTGAAACAATTAACCAAAGATAAATACAAATATCACTATTAATAAAAAATATAAGTAAGCTCAACTGTCACAACACACCCCATGTTGGGGTTGCTTGTGACACTGACGGGGTTGGTTGTGACACACTTGACTAGGCTACAAATCATCATAAGAATCGCAATTTTGACATATGAAAAACGGATCTTTGTCGGTGCATTCCTCATGAGCCCAGTATTTGCATCTAGTGCATTGAATCCATCTTTCCCTTGAACGTGAATTCAAGTGCGGTTCACTACACACTAGACAAAAAGTGTCTGTTGCATCCTCATAACTACACGACGAAACTCTGGCGGCAACCCGTTTCGATGGCTTGTCCTTAGTTGATGATTTGCTCTTGCAAATATTTCTCTTAACACCTAACTCTCTAGCTTTTTTCCTCAGTTCGTTCTCTTGTTTTTTTTTTGGATTCTTCTTCTAATTGTTCTTTGTTGGACCGACACCCAAATCGCCGCTCGACCACGTTTGCGCCCTTTGCTAGTTCCCACTCGCTTTGCGGCTTTTGGTTCAGAACGTAAATCTTGTGGTGAAAAATAGGTTCTGTATTCTCGTGATGGTCCGGGTAAATTTATTGACATAATCTGATCTATAGAACTCAATTTTGGCGGTGTAGTCAAAATTATGGGTGCGTTTCAGGGCGACGATTCCGGAGTCACATCCTGTTTCAGTATAGAAACGGATTCATTTGCAGTCTCCTGACCTTCAACGTTCCGTCTTCCATCTTCGTTTGGCATGGATTCAGCATTTTCTGGATTTGGCCTATCTGTCACAGCTGCCGGAAGGAATTCATCTTCACCAAATATATATCTGTTTGAAGGGAAAATTCCGCTAACCCTGAAATAAAAATGAAATAGATAGAAATGGAAAAGAAATGTAAAACTCACAATAAACACAACATAAACTATTATGGTTCAATGTTCACCTGAAGACAGCTGGAGATGTTTACCAGTTGAAACGTGGTGATCAAAAATCAAAGACAATGAAAGACCAAAACTTATCATTTATAATATTACTAATAGTATATTATATTCTTTTTAATATGAAAATAAAATATTTTTCTCGGTATAGCAGTTTGATACGGGGCAGGTTGTGACAGTCACAACTTACCCCAAGTTTAACGTCACAACCAACCCCAGGACGACATCTTTGTTTTTTGCCGTCTTCTTGCGACATATGGAAATTGGAATTAATGAAATAACAAAGAAATAAAAATCTACATACCGTAATGATTCATTTTCCACTAGGATCTGGAGAAATAGGTTTAAAATACCACGTGTATGAATCTTTGACTGTGCTGTGTAGCCATTACTAATACGAGAGTATTCGCCTCTGTCACAACAAACCCCTGTCACAACCAACCCCGGTCTCCCCTACTCTTTTGCACTATTTTTGTATTTATTTACATGCAAAATGCAATTGATAATTTTCGAAATTTCGTCGTTCAAATTGATGAAGGTGGATCCGACATTATTGAATATCTCCTGATGACGCTATTTTAATTGAAGAAACACTGTTGAAAAAAACGAGTATTTCTTATTTAAAGTAAATATATTATGAAAATAATCAAGTGAACATCGAAAAAGTTCAACACAATTTGAAGAGGTTGATATTTTCTTGCTTATACAATAAATGGATGAAGTTATATAACTGACTCTGTTTATTTGAAAACTTTCAAGATAATCGAACAAGTTTCGAATATAATTTCGGATGCAATGAAAGTCGTGTCCATCGTATAAACTTGGTCGTAAACAGGCTCATCAACTTAGATGTATTTTCGCTTTGGGGACTTGTCCCGAAGTTTTTCCTTTCTCTTCGCATCACTCCATTGTGAGGCTTCCTAACTCGTTTCGTAAGTTTTTACAGTGTCGTTGTTCTTTCTTTCATTATTTCATTGCTTTATATAAACTCGTTGATTTATCAACAGTAGTGGATTATTCACTGTGCCTATAGAATTATTCCACCCATAATATTACTATCAATATGATATTTCTTCAATAACAAAAATTATTATTAGTGTTTCGTGGAATCATTGGAGGCGTTGTGGTTTTTGAAGACCTCGTTATATGTGTCTCTAGTATGAGTAGGGACCTTTTTTTTTTTGCGGATCGAATCAGATCGAGATATCAACATTGATGAGATTCAGAAAGAACAAAATGAGATTCTAGAAGAAGTGATTTGGCATATTTCAAGTCGACTAGTTTAGATGTTAGATTCAAACTATAAAGAGAAGACATGGCATAAATACCTCTAAATTGACGTACTCAAGCACTTCGGTGTGAATTGTACTCGGTATTATGTTTATGGAGACGTATAGAAGACGGGTAGCACAAATAGCACATAATATTCTATAAATAACTACTTTTAATGAAATGTACACGAAATTCACACAACACTCACGCGACGTAATTCGCACACTACTGTCTCACAAAAACATAAAACAATTATTCATAGTGTACGAGCACATGTTAGATTAGGATAATGTGGTATTATGATTTACAATATCGGATTTGTCGGATTTTACAAGCTTCTTTCCAGGTTTTGATTCAGTTTGTTGCGTTGAATTGGATTCATCGTTTTTGGATCTCGAATCGTCTTCTTGTACATTGTAAATCCGCAGAATAAGATCATATTTTTTATTGTTCAGATTGTACGGTTCACATATGGGAATATGAGTTTTTTCTCATAGACAAAATACTCGTAGAATTCGTTTCTTTCAAGGGGCCACTTCAAATTCGCTGTTTTATTTTGATATACGTTCATTTATAATATATAAATTCTATATTTATTGGAAATATAAGTCTTTTTTGACATTTCCTAATTGCAATATGTACCTACTTGAGCCAATGTTCAATTATAGATCGAGATTATGTCAGATCAGCAGTTGTTTCATCAGTAGATATTTCAGTATTAGGCCCCTACACACGGAGGTTGATGTCTTAACACATCAACGTGCATCCAAGAACGTGCAACCAATAACGTTTATGTGGATGCAAAAATACCCACGTTTTTGAATGCACACTCCGGATGAACGCCGCGTTGATGTTTTCTGAATCGCTTGAATTTTTGAATGCGCATTCCAACGAACACCTATACTGTGAACATGTGGATGCGATTTAACGTTATTGATTATACATTATTGGATGCACGTTGATGTATCAAGACAAAACTGTAGTTTTGTACGTACATGTGTATGCGTTCACGTTTTTGAATGCACGTCGATGTATAAATTCATCGACGTCCGTGTGTAGCCCGCAATTCGGGATGTTTCAATTCTTTGTATTCGTCATCAAACTTCGATTGATCATCTGTTAAACCACTGAATGGTTCAAAGCGTACTTATGGCTATAAAGTTTAGATCCAGTATTATATGTGCAATAAAATCCTATGAAACCGTATAAGGTCAGTGTGAAAACAAATAAATCTAAAACGCATTTGTAATTTGTCATATTTACGTTCCCTAAACTTGCATTACATTGTATATAATTTCCGCTGCTTTTGTGATTTTTCCACTATGTATATAAGTGAAAATTCTTACGTCGAAATCCGCGATAGCATCTATTTACTATTTAAAATTAGCTGACACCGATATTGTTGTTAGAAATAGAAAAAGTAGTCAAAATGTCAGGTATTTATTCACACGGGAAAGACCTAATAATGGAAAAAAAAAGTAGCGAAGTTATATTAAGCTCTGTCCCATCTATAAAACAGCGAGTTTTGCGAGTAGGCGGGAAATTTTCTTAGTTCGTCTATTTTTGGAAATGATCGATATTTTTTCCTGGTTCGAGCTAATTTAGAAATAAGATATCTTCAACATAACGATTTCGATACATGCAAAATATTCGCATGAGACTACTGTTTCGGATTGAGTTTCCATTTATTTTCTTCAGGCAGTAAAATATACTCCCGTGAAATTATATCGGAGTAACATGTATTATGCATGTATTATGCTGTATTTGTTGACATCTAGATGTAACAGAAAGCAGTGAAGATGAGTGTCAGAGAAACGCCACAATTCAGCACTCTTTGAAAGTACAGAAAATATAGTGCCCTTTCCCAGTTGAAAAGGGAATTGTATTATTCAGGTTGGTAATTTCTGGTGGTTTTTAAAGTATTTACTCGACTTGGGTTAGGTTAATATTTTAACCTTGAAAGTAATTTCGGTCATCCGAGTGGTGTACTTATTTTATATTCGGCGTAGTGTATACATTTGCGCCTGAAGTCTCTTTAGCTATATCTTTATTCTGAATTATTTTCCGGAAGTGCCAAAGTTAGGTATTGAACTTCCAGCTTCACTCATCTGCGCTTTGTGGGTCCTAGGAGCCTTGGACGAAATTCAGCAGCGAATGACACTTAATCCTCAAGTTTTCGGTATCGTTAAATCTGGCATGGACGGAAATTGGATCAGACTCTAGTTCCAAAAACCTTCTTTTCCTCAGGTTGTCAGGCAGGTCCCAGAGAGTTGATGATCTGCCCCTTATGGGTCCTACGAGCATTGGACGAAATTCAGAAAGATAATGACACTTAATCAAGACATTTCTGGTATAGTTATATCAGACATAGCCTTTAGATGGACGGAAATTGGTGCTCGGCCGGCAGGACACTTGGGTCGGCTCTAGGCTCTAAAAACCTTCTTTTACTGATACTTATTAGTAAAATACTGTGTATTTTATCAGGCGAGAACCATAATGTGCTCCTTGTGGGTTCTACAAGTCTTGGATGAAATTCAGCAGGATAATCACACTTAATCATAGATTTTTGTAATGTTAAATCTGGCGTGGTCTCTAGATGGACGGAAACTGATGCACTTGGCCGGTAGGACACTTGGGTCGGTCTAAGGGTTTAAAACCTTACTTTTATGGGTCCTTCTCAGTAAAATATTGCTGTGCATTTTGTCGGAATAAAACCTAGAAACTTGGAAATTGGCCATATATTTTACTCATATATTGCCTTACAGTTAGGCCGACCTCAAGTGGCGTCATCTTGCTCAAACGGACCATCGAAAATTGGTGATTTTGGTCGAATTTCTCCCAGATATAAAACGATTTTTCGAAAGAGTAAGAGACATTGTGGTTGAGATAAATGGTACGAGAGGTGAGTCACTTCGTATGAATATCAAGGGGTGTGCAACTTTACGAAGGGGTGTGTATGGGTGAACCATGATAGCCTCATGAGTTTCTATCAACTCATGATTGCATACCGATAATCATGAAATCATTTATAACAGAGCATTTTCAGTTGTACAAAAAGAAAACAGTTAAGAAGAGGAAACAAATTTTCACTGAGAATCCTTTATTTCGTACTTAAAAATTACTGTTTGGAAAAGAATGCTTTCGTTTCGTCAGCCAAATTGAAGGGCATCATCAAGAGACTATGATCACTAGAATAATTCGTATGCACAAATCGGCCCCGTAGTTAAATATCCTTTTATGTCAACTATAGGTATTGACTGGCTCCGTTCAGAATTTCAACTTTGTTTTCCTATTGCCTCTTTATGAGGACTGCGAATAACGCTTCAGAGAATTGCGTGACGAATGAATTCAGTGTTTTGAACCATGTGACAGTCTAAATCACAAATTTTATGAAACATCTCGGATTGAGGAGGTACTTGTCGGAAGATAATGTATATACATCAACCTACTTAACAGGAATAATTTTAATAGCATGAAATTACGAAGTAAGGTAACGGCAGAATGATGAAAAAAAAACAGTATTTTTCAGAATGGGATCCTAATTTTCATAGTATATTGATTTAGTTTAATATATACTATTGCGGCTTTTTTTTTCTTCAACTTTTCAATTGATGTTACTTCTTAAACAAATGAAGTAAAACAGTTGGCTTGATTCCACTAAAATAGGTTTATTTTACTATACATATGTCTCATTAATAATGGGACTATCCCATTATTAAGAGCTGATGGCAAACTGATGTTACTTGGTTAAATTTTATAACAATACCATTTCAGAAGCACATATTTTATTTTAACTATTACGATAATTGAATATATGATGCAGCGTTTCACCACACGATGGCTTCATCAGATAGAACTGATTGATGAAAACTTGGTAGGTATCTCAGTTGACATCAATTTTAGTACCCAAGGAGAACGATTACAACTAAAAATGAAATAGTGGGGTGATGGGTAGGTAATCCTTCCGTGAGAACTTGAATATATTCAGGATAGTTCTCACCTAAAGATTGGAATAATTAGAGTCTCTTTTATTTTTTCAAAATAGTTTTTATTTCCTTTGATTCTTTTTCCGAAGTTTCTATGTGTTCTACCGATATACGTTTTCTAGCAATAGCCACATAACACACGATTTTGATTATTTATTCGTTTTTGAGTCATTGTTCTTTATATATTAGGCTAATGAAAATAAAAGATATGTTTACACGGTATGCGATATTGATATTATAATGTGAAAAAAAAATCATGTAAATTTTTCACTTACCGATATAACATAAAATATCGAATTTCTTGTCGAATATCTAAATGAAAAAAAAACTAGTTTTATTGCTTAATTAAAATTTGTTTTATAAAATCGTCAATTAACTGTGGATTATATACATTATTGGTAGAAATCTGCTTTTGTTTATAAAGAGTTCCAGTGTATTGGCATCTATTTTAAAAGACGCAAAGGTCAAATGCAGTCCTTAGTATTTCCTTGATTGTTTGCTCCCTAGAAGTGTCCGAATCAAAATCACATTGCTTGCTATTCTCAGCCTGACCCTTTTTAGAATTCTGAAGATTGGTTTTCCTGTCCTGTGGTATTTCTTTGTTGTAATTAATACATCTCCCTTTTACCTCTGCTAACCAAACTGCGCCTACTCTTAAAACCGTAAGCACTCAGTTTTATTATTTTTTCCTCCTGTACGAAAGTGAGCAGCGAAAAACCTGAAAATAATTAATCAGTTACCACGTTAGTTGTTTTTTTGTAGTTTCTTTTTTATACTGTACTTCTGTTGAGTAATGATTATTCAAATCTGCGCTTCTTCCCATTCAAAATCTCGGTGGAGAAATTCTACTGTTCTGTGAAATGTCTGCTCTTCTTTTTATTACTTATCTCCTTCAGTTGCCTTCGGATGAATGAAACTTCAAAAACAAATAGGGGAATTGATTGGAATAGGAATGCGAAATGGTTTAATAAACACGGTTCATTTTCATTCCTTTTATATTTTGTAGGATACGTCCTTACTGGTGGTAATTACCCCCCCAGAAGAGAATTTGCAACACTAAATCTTCGAATGAAATTATTGAAAATATAAAATATATCAAACATTATCCAAAAACTAATGAAAAAGGTTTTTTCATATTATTTGATATTCCACGTAGCATATAAAAGAAATAAATAAGCAAACGAAATTTATCAGAATAGATAGATCCTAGATAGATCATACCTAGATCAGTGAATCGCATGCGAAAGTTTGTGTGGTTGCATGAGTAAATTTAAGTAAATTGGCGCGATGCCTCGGCTTCACTCATTCAAGAGCAGGGGTGCGGGTTGCCGCATCGTTTGGTCCAAATTCTTCAATACAAATTATGAAAATTTTACAAATTCAGAACATTTGTTATACATACTCACGATTATGGCAAGAATTCCGCCCGATTACGATTTCTTATCTGCAGAAATAAAATCCACTGAATTTAGATTAACATCCCTCGAGTTCTATGTTCTAAAAAAAAACCTGAAGTGACGTACGTACGTTATATCTGACCTGATGTGCATTTCTTCCAGTTCATAGTTGAGACTTAAAATTGCTGATTTCTGAGAGATTATTAAGTGAAGAATGATTTTATAATTTATAGTGAAGTGATATTGTTAATGAACAAAAACAAAACTTGAATTTACTATGTTTATTATCACAAAAATACTTCGAAAAAATCCGGACACCCTACTGCGTAGCACTAGGAATGATAAAACCCCTCGGCGCATGTGCATGTCGTAATGCCTGCTTTATCATTTCCTATGGAAAATTTGAAAATTTCAGTTAATTCTTAGAGAAATAAGTTTGAACTCATTTTGAAGATAACTTATCGCAGATCATTTCTCCTCATGGTGACTATATCGGGAAATGTATAGTATTTGAGATATAAACAAAAATTTGAGTGAAATTCATAATTTTTAGTAATTTTTTTTATTTCTAGGTGCGCTACGTCATTATTTTTTGAATGTATTATATAAATTAAAAAACTACACATTAAATGCTATCATTTTATTTCATTATTGTAAAAATCGATTTAGGTTTGAGATTTATAGATAGCACCACATGTCTATGGACAAAAAAATCTAAAAAACGCTATATTTTTGTTATTTTTCGCGGGGAAAAATTTTTTAAATCACTTTTCTTATGAAATTATATGTGTTTTATCGATATCCGTTAGAATTTTTAAAATCGGACCAGCTACTAACTTTTTCTCGTGAGACTATAACCCCTTAGCTTCGCCTCGGGGTAAATATAACACTACGATTGCAGATGTAAGCGCAAATCTATAATTATGTATACAGTTCTTAACTCAATCTGCCCGATGATGGTCTAGTGACCGAAATTGCAATCGCAGTGTTATAATTTTCAAAGTATTTTTGTGATAATAAACGTAGTAAATTCTAGTTTTGTTTTTGTTCATTATGTTAAATTATCACGTAGTAACGACGGATTCCATCAAATATTTGGTATTGTTAAATTTACAGGTGAGTTTAGTAGTAAGAGTCAATAACCAACTAACATCCAATTCATATACTTACTCTTTTCATCTGATGTGATCTTTTTCCTCGCAATTATTTTATATTTTTTTGATGTAGAATAAAAATGTTGAATTATGGATGAGCTAAGATCAATCAACACCCCTCCCTTCCTCGCTTTCGCTTAGGCTGATCATCTTATAAATAGTTCAGGTCAACTCCCTAAAACTTGCCACTACCCCCCCCCCCAACTCAATCTCTGGATACGCCACTGCTCTGTATAGATATGAAAAAATAAGCAAAAAATCAGTGAATTATCATGGATTACGTATGATTTTGAAGAGGAGAAATGATTGTAATTGTTCACATATTCTATTATCAATTCGTACAATGATAATGAAGATGGGTCGGAATTAATAATTAAAGGAAAACATTTTTTTATCAGTCCGATAAAAACTTTTTTTGGATGAATATGATTCAACAATTAACAATGATCCAGCAGAATCTACAACAACATACAATACCACTAAGGATGCAGTTTTTTCCAGACATTACATAAAATACACAAACATAATATGTGTCCTGGAGGCCTCGGTAGCCCAGCGGTAAGGTTTATCGTTTGTAAACCGAGGATAGTGGATTCGAGTCCCACCTTGCTCTTGGGTGTTGATTATGTCCTATGAAATTTAGTGGTTCAAAGATTTGTATATCTGTTGGGTAATGACTTAGATTCAAGCCCATTGGCTGTTCGGAACCGGCGTTAAACTGTAGGTCCCTTGAGATAAAAAAAAATATGTGTCCTACTTTAGTTTTTACTAACAACCGATCATTACTAAAATTTAATGTAGTGATCAAGTTCATAAGTAGTTCCTAATAAATAATCATAAAATGCTTATTTTCATAACTTTTTAAAATAAAATAAACAATTAAAATTTTATTACCGTTCCTTCAATTGTTTTTTTTTATTTAATTATTTCGGAACGTGTTTTCATTTGATAACTCTCAAATGTGGTTGATTCATTTAATTGTGCCTGCTATTTAATCATCATTATTGTGATTTCAATATTTATGAACGTACATTACAGCCGCAAGGCTCATATGGCGGCGCTCATATCAGCTGACCGTGTTTATATTCTCATTTATTCGTGCAAGTGTCCCTCGATATTTCTGTGTTTTGACCTGTATTTGAATGTAAATGTTTTTTATTATTCACTTTATCGCGAGGGGTTGACCGCGGTGCAATTTTGGTGTACAACGTTCAGGAATTTTATGCAATTTTTTGCAATTTTTTGCAATTTTATGCAATTTTCTGTAATTTTTTGCAATTTTCTACAATTTCATGCAATTTTTTGCAATTTTCTGCAAGTTTTTGCAATTTTATGAAAATTTTTAGGAATTTTATTATCAATTTGTGGAGTTTCCTGGAATTTTAGCATTTATTTCATAATATTTCGAAAACTTCCATAATATTCATGATATTCTCTATAGTTCGTTATCTCGTATAAACTGAATGCTAGGGAACATTGGACTGTAGCTCAAACCTCAAACCTTTCGGGGAATACCCTAACTACGAAACGGATTCAAGTACAAGAGAAAAAAAGTGTTCTTTGAAGTTGAATAGAAAACGTCGAAAATTAATCCGGAACATTTTTGGGATATTGTCGGGAAATATTTTGGTAATACAATTCCGGAATTCATCAAAAGTATTTCGAAATTACAAGGAATAGACAATGCTTTCGCTATGAGAGCATTGAAAGAGGAAGATTATCCAAATCAAAACATTTGTTCGAGATGATTTACCTGAACTGATTTCTAAAAGCGATTATCCCAAATATTATGAACATTAATATAGCGAACGCCTTCAAAAATTCACTTTTACTGGGCTATAAAAAACTGAAGTTTTTTGGAACGAAGTTCCTTATCGCGCGTTGCGAAAGGGGGCTAGACGGAATAAATTCAATTCAAAATCAATGAGAAAAAACAAATGTTACAGAAGGGGTATTGCCTATTTTGACAAATAACTTAGAAAATATAAATGAAAATACGAAAACGAAAAAATTAAAACAACCAAATTTATTTTCTATATCTGCAAAAGTTGTTTATTTTTGCGAAAGTGCCATAACCCTCTTATAGAAATGATTGAAAAACATATTTTGACATTGGTGATCTGAATTCATTTTGATTGATTGGGAAATTCATTCTCATTTTCGTAGACCATTTGTATCCATTAGATGGTCAAATAGAAAAAAATTGCTTGAACGCCTTAACTGATGCAAAAATAGATTAGGAATTCAGGGATAGGCGATACTACTCATGAAAGAAGTTGAAACGAACTGAAAGTATACAATTTACCTCAAAACTGACAAGCAGATGTCCACAAGAATGACCTAAATTTTGAAACGACTTTTATTTGTGCACATGGAAAGATCGATGAAAATTTCAATTAAGAAGAAAAATCACTGTTCAAAGAATATTTTTCTGAAGATATCTCCACACCTCCTGATGAGAATATTCTCAATTTTTAAAAAATGTGGCATCATTTGATATTCCACAAAATCTGGAACCAACAAGTCCTTACGGTTAAAGAAAAAATTGTAACTATAAGAAAAACAACTTTATGCTGGTTACACAATGAAAATTAACCACAATATTAAATAAACTCTTAACTTTTAAATACAAAAACAATTGAAGTTCTATTTCATTTCAGACTAAGCTCTGATCGGCTATTGAGAGTGATGTCAAATAAAAGAAGCACCAATTTAAACTCATCCTATTCACAACCTTTTGTGATCAAATCACTAGAAAATTATTACGCTGTTTACTACTCACTTGGTATATAGGAAGAGTTATCGGGAAGATAGTTGAGGAAAATTTCATTTTCTTTGGTCCCAGGCTCCTTAAGGGCACCGTAAGACCGTATTCGTATAAATACTCCTACATAACAACTGAAACAAAAATTTATATAACTGACATATATACATACCTATGCTATTGTTTATTTGAACATTTTAACTATATATATATATATATATATATATATATATATATATATATATATATATATATATATATATATATATATATATATATATATATATATATATATATAATTTTTGCGATTTTTTGCAATTTTATGCAATTTTCTGCAGTTTTTTGCAATTTTTTGCAATTTTATGCAAATTTTTGCAATTTTATGTAATTTTTTGCAATTTTTTGCAATTTTATGCAATTCAGTATTTTAGTGTACATGATTCCCTAGCGCGGTTAAACCCTCGCTTTATCGTGATGGAGAACGATACAGCTAGTGCCTTGAATAAACCGGTCGTTATTGATAGAATAATTGAAGTTGACAATTCATTGGTTTAAATAAATATTCCTTAGTTTTTAATATGCGTCTATCATCTAAATGATTGAATTAATTATGTATTTCGTACTCTAATACGCAAATTGAAATAAATTTCATAATTGAATATTTTGTCTACTATTGATTTCCCTATCATTCCCATTTTTCAATAAATAAGGAACTATTAAAAACGCAATTCTAATACCCTACATCAAATAATTTTCTAAAAATTTTTAGTGAAATGCCTACAACCCGAAAAAAAGTTCCACTTGCATCGTGGTTTCATAAAACCACACAATAATTTTGTTATGCAGAATTGCAGTTTCAACGAACAGTTTAACAATTTTTTCTAATGGATTTTCAGTTTTTTCGTCTATTCTTTATGATATCAACTAGATTGTGTTGAGTGGTTGGTATTGAAAAAAATGTTTCAATGTATAGAAAACTACCCTAGTATACTTGATTGTGACATAATTGAACAAGTGTGTTTACCATTAACAAGCCTGTATACCCTCATCAAGTACCCAATCATTAGATAATGAATTAAGGTAGGATTTCAGAGCTGAGAAAACTGCCGTGATGAATTTGCAAGGAATCATTTCTTGTGAATTATGTTCTGAGCTGCAGTTAATTGAACAATTGTATAGTAACCCTAGATTAACCCAATTAACTGGAGTTGGATTCCAATGTATTTGCGACTAAGTTTCAATTAGATATTTTGAGTACGAAGTGTTCCTTTCGCAGCTTTACGTAAATTATAATAAACAAGAACGTGAAAATTTTATTGCTTTCTGCACTTAATTCCATTTTGTTTTCATTGATAAATGTTAGGAATATCAATAAAGAACTAAATCAATAGACAACGGTTCAGACCTTCTTGAGACTTCATCCGTACTGCCGATTAGCCCAATGTGGTAACCATACATTAACTCTTGACTTAACCAGTCTTTCACACGAAACCTTATAGTATTTCAACATATTACAACGCCATCTGATAGATTCATTCGTCCCAACACACAGATTGCACAGATTGGACGAATCCGTCCATCACTCAATTTGCAGAAACTGATGGCATACATCAATTTTGATGTATCGTCCACAAAACTCACTGCGAAAGCGAGCATTTTTGGTTGGCCCGGATAAAAATAACAGATGGCGCTGTTGTGTGTACATAATCTATAATATCCCGTCTGGAATACTCTACAACGAATCCAGATTTGCTTGATATACAATACCAATTATTGTTTCAATTATCATGGCTTCGAAATTCATTCAGCCAGGTTTCACAAGGAAGAATTTTTTTATGAATTTCGATTTTTATATATGTATATAACATATTTTATATATATATATATATATATATATATCAGGCGCGGATCCAGAGGGGGGGAACTGGGGGAACGTCCCCCCCCAATAGCCCGAGCCCCACCTAATTGTTTTGGTTGGGTGCTACTCGATTTACCGTTACCCAAAATACCAGTACCTTTTGGCTTGAATATATAAAAGTTCCCCTCCCCAAATTCAGGCCTGGATCCGCGCCTGATATATATATACAGTGCTTTCATGATGAAAGGAACAAATTCATTAAAAAATTAGGTTTCTATTTCATGTTAAAATCCTCGGACAGGTCGATTAGTATTTTCATTTGGGCATTTTTCGCAATAAAAATTTTGTATACAGGGTGTCTCATTCAAGAGCTATGGCTTTGTCATTAGTTTTTTTAAAGGTAATACCCTGTATATTATTTCACTTTACAATTCTACGATAAATTCTTATCACTTTTTGTGAACATACCATATGCCTCAACTTGATGGATTCCCAGATTATAACGGAGATAGTGGAGCACCTGGAGATTTAAAATGTGGATTAAAAGTACAAAAAAAAATTTAGGTAAACATTGTCATTAAATCTGAAGAATGAAATTTCACATGTACCATCTGAATTCATTCACTGGTGCTGTATAGTGCGCAGTTTTCACGTTTTTAACGCTCCAGGCACTACACTACTTCATTGTTTAAGAAAATGCAATTACTTGAGAGAGAACGTATTGAAGTACTTATGATGATTGGTTTTGGAGATAGGGTGCGTTCACAAGAAGAAGTCTGCAATCTATTCAATGAAAATCATCCTGATCGTCCGCCAATTACTAGATCGACAGTCAGCAAAATTGAATCAAAATTCAGGAGATACGGCCACGTTAGAGATTTACCTAAAGGAAGACCACCGAGAGTATCTGAAGAAACAGTGCTGAACATTCTACTAGAAACCCAAGGTAACCCTCATACATCCATTACTACAATTTCCAATAATTTCAATTTATCAGTAGGGTCCGTGCATAAAATACTTAAGGTAAATAAGTATCATCCCTATAAAATTAAGCTGGTACATGAATTATTAGAAGACGATTTTGACCGCAGAGTACAGTTTTGTGAGCAGATTCTTGAAATTCATAATCAACATCTAAATTTCATTACAAACATAATTTTTTCTGATGAAGCCACCTTTACTTTAAATGGCCACGTCAACAGACAAAACTGTAGGTATTGGGCGACCGAGAATCCTCATTGGATGCAAGAATGCCACACACAGCGGCCTCAAAAATTAATACATGGGCAGCGATTGTTCGAAATCGTATAGTTGGTCCCTATTTTTTTGAAGGAACACTAAACGGAGAGGACTACTTGAACTTTCTCCAGTTCGAACTCATTCCGGCTTTAGCTGTTTTGTTTCCTAACCCACAAGATCCTGACATACCTAATAACGAGATATGGTTTCAACAAGATGGGGGCACCTCCTCACTATTCAATCGCTGTTCGACAATTTCTTGATGCAACTTTTCCCAACAGATGGATAGGACGGAGAGGTCCGATTGAGTGGCCGCCAAGATCACCGGACATAACCCCATTGGATTTTTTCTTATGGGGTTATTTGAAGTCTAAAGTTTATTTGAATAGACCAAATAATATTGATGATCTAAAAGAGAGAATCAGGCAGGAAATAAGACTTATCAGTCCAGAAGTAATTGAAAATGTGCAACGGGAAACATTGAATCGACTTCAAAAATGTCTCGAAGTAAACGGACAACAGATTGAACATATATAAAAATTGAATTAGTAATTACATTTGTGTGTTTTCATATCGTACCTCTCATTACCCACTATCTCCGTTTCTGGCAATCCATCGAGTTGAGGCATATGGTATGTTCACAAAAAGTGATAAGAATTTATCGTAGAATTGTAAAGTGAAATAATATACAGGGTATTACCTTTAAAAAAACTAATGACAAAGCCATAGCTCTTGAATGAGACACCCTGTATACAAAATTTTTATTGCGAAAAATGCCCAAATAAAAATACTAATCGACCTGTCCGAGAATTTTAACATGAAATAGAAACCTAATTTTTTAATGAATTTGTTCCTTTCATCATGAAAGCACTGTATATATCAGGCGCGGATCCAGGCCTGACTTTATATATATATATATATATATATATATATATATATATATATATATATATATATATATATATATATATATATAGTATTATTATTAGATCCATAACAAAAGCGGAATCATTAATATTGAAGGTTGTAAAAGTCGTAACAAGATGGTTACCAGTCTGAAAATATATCGTTGCGGTGTTAACAACTTGTTTATTGCATCTTGCAGAAAATTAACTATATCTTCAATTAAGTAAGTGACACCATAGCCAAGCTGTAGAGAAAATTCTTATCATATTTCTCATTATCTGCCAAGAATAATAACTATTCCTAAGGTTTCAAGTTCACAGCGTCGTAACAGCGTCACTTAACTAATTACATTTTTGTTCTGTCTGCTGATTTCTCATTTCAAATTATTGTCGGATATGTTTCATTTAAGACATTTTATTTCATAACAAATGTTATTCGTCATGATGACAGGTGTTCATCCCCGTTTAATAGTGACCCACAACATAATTTTTTTACTTGAATTGCGCCTTGAAAATTATGAAGTTGGAACTGATTTTCCAACGTTCATGCTTCTGTATAACGCTTTAATGATGTCTTTCCAAGAAAGAGCTTCAATTCTGCTATCATTGACGGCCATCAATTATTAACGGATGATTTATAAGGTGTAATGATAATATTTAATTCCATATTGTGAATAATTGCAGGTGAAAGCAAAAATTCTTTGTTTTCGGAATGAATCATAAAAAACACTTATCGGAGTATATGGCTTGTACGAGTTGTCAATACTCATGGCATGAGCACCTTTCCACTCCCTCATCATGGACTTTTAGTCACTTGGGTCAACCGTATGGTTCAAAAACCAAATTCAATGATTATTTTTCAAGAAAGTGGTGTGCATTTTGTAAGGACCCAACCCAAAAACTTATTCATCATATGTTGCGCTACAATTATACCCTTCTAAAGTCCTGCTCAAACGGACCTTCGAAAATTTTTTGTCGAATTTTTGGTAGAAATGGTACGAAGGGTAAGCCACTTGGTCAGGAGCGTCAAGAGGCATGCAGTTACACCAAGGGAAGTGAATCTATGTCATGGGTAGTCTATCTTGAACCAAAGCTTCATGGGTGTGATTGAATGCCGAGAGGGATGACACTGATTTGTAATTTACAACTAGAGTACCTCATCATCATCATCATCACTCCGTCCTTTGCATCAACTGCTCGATATAGGCCTTTCCTAATCTTTTCCACTGCCTCCTGCCTTGAGCGCTATGCATTCAATTGCCTTCCATTCTTTTTTGTCGTCTTTCCATCGTATGGGCGGTCTTCCTTTACTTCTCCTATCGGCTCTCGTTCTCCTTTCGAGCAGACTCCTCGTCCATGTACCATCGGTCATTCCGGCCCCAGTTCCACTGAAGGCTAGTGATATTTGCTACAATGTCAGTAATACCAGTTCTCCTTCGCAGATCTTCATTTCGGATACGATCCCGCAAAGACACCCCAAGCATAGATCTTTCCATTTTCCGTTGGGTTGTTCTCTACTACTTGACCGACGTGATGGTCAGTACCAAAAAAGAAAACATCTTTTGATTTAAACATTCCTTTGATCAATCTGATATGTATGCATAGCGGAAAGTTCTTGCATCGGCGTCTGCTTTATGCATATATCTATTTGAAAATATAGAAAATATTACTGCAGCTCTAATTTGTGCATTTTGCTTTTTGCATTGAACCATTTCTGTAACTGTACCGTTGATCAATCCTGCTGTGAGATATGTCCAACTAAAGTGCCATCTAGTCGAATTCCTTTCAGTCAAGCTAAAAGCAGAGCACACAGTATCGAACCTGAAATATCTTTCGACTTAAATATTCTTTTGATCGAAAATTACTGATCTATACTCATAGCTGGAAGTTTCCGCATCAGCGTCCGCCTTTCGCATCTATTTAACTTTTCTTCTGAATAAATTCGATTCTAAAAAATATTTTAATATCGGGAATGCACCAGATTATCTTCCCAGAATAACAAAGACGTAAGAATTAGATATAACAAAATGATTCATTATTTTAAATAATTCAAGTAGTGGAAACAGATATTCTTAATTATTGAATGCTGTCTTTATCTCTCAAGCTGCAAACACTACGGCGGTTTTCTTTGAAGTGTTGAGTAATCTGGAACAAATACTTACATAAATTTCTCTGATAGATCATTAATTATCGAATGTTTTGATTTACTATCGAAATTCGAGTCCATGTGGAATTATCATGCTTTTAATGTATTATGAATGACCAGAAACTTGAAATCTTTGAACTATTCTAGATTTAGTTTTAGTAATGATTAGTTTCAAGGTGTTATCGATGCAGTTCATTGAAATAAAAAGTTCCTGATTATTTATATAAATCCTGAATGCTAGAAGATATTCTGCTTTTAGGCATGAAGTTGCTTTATTGGTTGTTTAACAGACAGATTACTGTGAGGCACTTGAATGTCAATGTATATTATATTGTCTCGAATGAAACTGAAACATCAGAAACTTTCCTGGGGTATATTCAAATCGGATGTCAAGTAATAATATATCGAGCTCCCATTTTTGCTTAAACATATATATATATATATATATATATATAAATATATATATATAACTATATATATAAATATATATATATATATATATATATATATATATATATATATATAGAGAGAGAGAGAGAGAGAGAGAAAAGAGAGAGAACATTTATTTGCTCTAATCAGGAGCGAATAAATATAATTTTCGAACATTCTCCCTTGAAGGTATTGATTAATCATCTATTAATCATCTATTCTTCAAACGAATTTACCGAACGCTTTATTACCTTTATGTGTATACAGTGATAATTGAGTGCCCCACAATCATCTGTTAAACAGCCAATGAAACAAGTTCATGTCTAAAAACTGAAAATTTTTCATGTTATTCTATATAAAGATTGCGCATAATTTTGTTGCATGTTTCCATAATATTCAGTTCTTTGTGACGACTGCTGAAAAACATTAAATGGAGCACAAGTTGTCGAAAGAACATTTTGATAGCTCTTTTGATAAAATACCGAAACGTGAAAAATTCAACGTTATGTTTGCTAGAAAATATCATTCGTAATTTGGTATGAACGCCAAAGTTCGCATTTGCACACAATTATAATTCAAATTGCAGAATATACGGCAGATCCATTACGGAGAGGCTTCCCCAAGGCTTAGCAAAGGCCATTTCGGCCTCCCGGTTTAACTGGCCTAGGACGGGGATTAGTCATGTAAAGGCATTATTACGCTGGCATTTCTATTTTCATATTGATTAACGCGTTTCAATACACGATTTAATTCTCGTAATTTTTCCCGGGTGCGCCGTGGATAATGATTACGCGTTTAATCTCCCTCGATGTATGGAATTTTTCGATAATCTTTATTGCTTTCCTTTGCGCCACATGTGTCGCGACACACACACACACACACAAACTCGCTCGCTCGCTCACTCTCTCTCCGTATTATTACATGTAGTCGCCGCAATAAATAGAATCTCGCTGCCATGGAAAATTAATGGCACTCTAATTACAGGCGTTCGTCTTGGGCGCTACAAAAAATGTAGGTATATAACACCGGCCTGTCGCGCAAAACCTATCACCAAACACGGGCAAAATGTGCTGCCAGGGCCGGTTCTCTGAGTTAGTAATATCAATAATTCAGATTGAGATAGTCGATATGGGCATACTCCATGTGAATCCCTGAGCTGAAGAAATAAATGATGATGGAAAGTTACGCAAATGCGAAAACCAAGTCGAACCTCTATAACTCGAACTTAGAGGGGATCCAAAAAGAGTTCGAGTTATAGAGAGTTCGAGTTAGTGAAAAACCGCATTAATATTCCAAAATATTGAATTAAAAAAGTACATAGTGAAATTGTTGATGAAATAAACCACTTCTGCAATAAACTGCTCTTTAGCATTCTTCTTTTTTATTATGGTGGATAAAGTACTTTTTGGAATGTCAAATTCTTGGCGAATCACCTTACTTTAGACAACCATTCTCTACTTTTTGTAAAATCTGCATTTTCTTCGAACTCGTTAGGGATTTATATTTTCACGGCGGCGAAATCTTGCTAACCAAAAACACTTCTTACGTTTAAATTTCTTCCGCGGTATTTTACACCTAAGAAAAATCTTTTAGCCGATTCCGCTTTATGAAATCCATCGAATCCATTTCAAAGCGCGCTGAGCTGCTATCTTGTAAGGAGACGTCAAAACTCTGCTTTGACTGTTCTCGAAAGTTCGACTTATAGGGATTTTTCTTTTGGCAAGACTAGCTTTGCGTTCGAGTTATAGAAGTGTGCAAATTATAGAAATTCAAGTTATAGAGGTCAAAATACATGAAAATCTTGGAAATATACAGGGATCACTGAAAAAGTATGAGTTTAAAAGTGGTCTGAGTTGTAGAGATCATATATAAATATATATATATATATATATATATATATATATATATATATATATATATATATATATATATAGTAAAGTGATCAGGGTTTGGAACGGATAAAGGCCTTTTTTAAATTACGTATACTTCATTTATTTCTGTCAACGTTTCGACTACCTCTTTGTAGTCTTCATCGGGACACTGCAATTATGATCTTGATGTTATACAATTCTAAAAAAATATATATAGCTGTCTCAAACTTACCAAACAGTTGAGGTTAACAATTAAGCAGTATGGAAAGGAACAGAAACAATTGTTTCAAAAAACTTGTCAAACATTTAAGAATATTACAATTATGGAAAACAACTTTAGTAGATAGAAAATCACGAACATTTACTTTTAACTTTACAGCAAGAAACAACAATCTTAATTCTATACAACCTTCTTATATCAAATATCCGTTAACAAAAACAAGTTGGGTTAGAAATCGCATTCATTGACATTTTTTACAGCTAACTAATCTATGGATAATTTTTCTTTTTTTTAATGAATTTAAACAATTTTATGTTCAGTGTGCTATATACATAAAATTGTTTAAATTCATTAAAAAAAAGAAAAAGAAAAATTATCCATAGATTAGTTAGCTAATGAATTTAAACAATTTTATGTTCCGTGTGCTATATACATAAAATTGTTTAAATTCATTAAAAAAAAGAAAAAGAAAAATTATCCATAGATTAGTTAGCTGTAAAAAATGTCAACGAATGCGATTTCTAACCCAACTTGTTATTGTTAACGGATATTTGATATAAGAAGGTTGTATAGAATTGAGTTTGTTGTTTCTTGCTGTAAAGTTAAAAGTAAATGTTCGTGGTTTTCTATCTACTCAAGTTGTTTTCCATAATTGTAATATTCTTAAATGTTTGACAAGTTTTTTGAAACAATTGTAACGATGTTTCTGTTCCTTTCCATACTGCTTAATTGTTAACCTCAACTGTTTGGTAAGTTTGAGACAGCTATATATATATTTTTTTTTAGAATTGTATAACATCAAGAACATAATTGCAGTGTCCCGATGAAGACTACAAAAAGGTAGTCGAAACGTTGACAGAAATAAATGAAGTATATGTAATTTAAAAAAAGGCCTTTATCCGTTTCAAACCCTGATCACTTTACTATATCATCAAAACACGGAGGTATTCTGGTAAAATAAAAAAAAAAAAAAATATATATATATATATATATATATATATATATATAAATATATACATATATACATATATATATATATATATATATATATATAAATATATATATATATATATATATATATATATATATATATATATATATATATATATATATATATATATATATATATATATATATATATATATATATATATATATATATATATATATATATATATATATATATATATATATATATATATATATATATATATATATATATATATATATATATATATATATATATATATATATATATATATATATATATATATATATATATATACACATACATATAAATAACAATTAAATGATGTTGGTTGCTCAGCTGATCAGTTGAGAAAGGGTAGACTGGTGCTCGTGATATTTAAGGTAGGAAAAACTGGAAGAAATTGGTTTTTCTATGGTATTTTTGTATGAGCTCACGACCATAACTGAATAATGCTTTTTTTTTTTGATTTTGTTCGTTATGGTCCAAGTAAAGTTTTCAGAAAAATGCGAGGCAATTACAAACGAAAGTCGGAAAATTCGGACAAACTGCAAAATTCGAATTTTTTCATGTACTCTCGATGATAACTGACAATAGAAACAACACATCTTGATGATAATTTTATTGTTTTTTTTTTCGTTATGCTCTCGGGATGGAAATGAGTGATTTGAAAATTAACAATTGAAAAAACTAGAAGATCTGGCTAAAAATCCGGAAAATATCATTACAGCCTAAATTAAAAAACAATTGCATCTGTTTTTAATTTTATGTTATTTAATGATCTGTCCAACAAATGTTGTTATTTTATTTATTTTCCAATTTATTGCCCTACGTGCACAAATGTCGTTTGACAGCTCACTGTCAAATTGTGAATTAAGCCAATCGGTTACATAGTGACGAAAAATTGATTCAGTTGTTTATTTTCAGTTGAACTTAATTGAATTGTTACTTACATTTTGGAACGAAACCGCATTGTTCCAGTCGATCACATTCCAGTCACATAACACATTTCCAACATTTCATCGATGTTCGATAGAATTCATCTCGAATGTAAAATTTTCCATTGGTGTAATTTCGAATGCACTCCTCCAAATGAATTTTTGTTTTGTTGAGATTATTCATTGCCATAATCCTCAATAGAATGAGCAAGTTGACTCTACAGAGTAGGCTAACTGAAGTTTCCGAGTTAGCTGGTAGAAACGTTTCGGTTAGTGGAGCAGTTCCTTCAGGGCCGTAGCCAAGGGGGCGCCAGAGGGGGCTGAGCCCCCTGTGGAATTATTTAAGCCCCCTCTCAGATACCAGAATTATTACAAAACACAAACGTTTATAACTGCGTTGATACATAAAACTAATCTAGTTAAAAACAAATCTATCTCATTGTAAAACTGACTTAAAATTATTTATTTGCGGCATCTTTTAACCCGCAAAACATGTTTATCCTAAAATCATCGTTTTAAATTTTACATTTAACAACATTAATCAATGAAAATATCCTCTCCACGAATGCATTGAATGACGGTAAGCTTAGAAGAGTAAATGCAAATAGAGGTAAATCTTTAAACATGAATTGGTAGGCCGCATTTTTTAAATCTATAACCTTTCTCCAAAAAATAATAGGGTTATCCGAGACTGATTCACCAAACATCTCTTTCCAATCGACATTTAACAAGTTTCAATATTGTATCTCTATGTCAGATATTCTATTGGGAGTTACAAAAGTAAGTGGAAGCTCAAAAAATTTTGGTCTTTCGACTGAGTTTAAAATTATAGCAGGACTAAAACTTTTTATCTACCGAAAAACATTCAAATGCGAGGGCATGCGTTTGATTGATTCAAGTAAAAGTACTTCAATAAAATCCACACATTTTCCTTGATTTCTTCAACCTATTCAGATAAAATATTATTAGCCGTTAATTCATTTTCAAACTCAGAATATTATATTTTACGTAAGTGGAAATAGAAACACAACTAAAAGCGATTAAGCGCAAACAAGTAACGAAGCAAGAGAGAGAGAATATTAACTTGGTTGTCTATTTATAAGCTGTTTTTTTTATTTAGAGTTTTCTATGAGAGATTTTTTATTTATTATTTTTTATTAGAATAAATTTTTTTATTTTTCCAAAATGTTCTTTAATGAATATTCGTTATCTAGTATACTTTTCTAGGTGACAAGACAGAAAAAGCTTTATATTTCTGTTTTTTTTTCACGTATATTTATTTTAGTACTACGTAAAAAACAAGCTCCCTCTAGAATTTGTTTAGCCCCCTCTAGGAAGCAGTGCTGGCTACGGCCCTGAGTTCCTAACTTCTGACAATGATTTAGCAATAATTCGTAATTTTTTTAAGGAGAAAATTAACGTTATTCGTAATTTCATGACTTGTGAACCTCCCGTAATGTTCATAAGTAACAAATCTGTAACAGAAGGACATAAATGAAATTTCGACTAATTAATGATATAGGGTAGTTATTTCGAATTTAAATTGCAAAAAATGATGGTAATTTTGAATAATTTGTATCGCTTTTGGTTATTGATTATATAATTTGTACAGCTGCATATGGGGTCTCATCTCTGTCGCTGCAGAGCAACGAATATGAAAGAATTAGCAATAAATTTTATTTTTATTCTTGCTCAGTTCGAAAAAGTAATCATAAACCGATTTTTATAAACCAAAACTTTCACAAAAAGAGGAGAAATAGGATATATTATATAAATATTTTAATAAAATGTATGCTTAATGTAATGAAAAGTAGGATGGGCTAGCAATAATAAATTTTCCCTGCACTGAATCTGAGGATGAATGTACCTGTCAAATCTATGCGATTATATTGTTGGTAATAACTAAATAATGCCTGTTTGTCTCAAATGATTTCATTGCGGAACATCATCAGGTAATAACGCTCAAGCCTCAATTTCTCCCTTATAGTCTCGAAGGAAAGGTTCAAATTATTTTGTCATTTTGGTCTGTTCAGCGTCTTCGAAGTCATGCGGACCTTGAATAAAGATCTGTGACCGTCTGGCAGAATGATTTACTAACCTGAAATTATTCAAATATAGATCAAATGCATAATAAACTTCCAATCTTGCCTTAAATGCCGTAATTATATCAGGTTGCACCTTTGAAATTAATCATTTATTTTAGAAATTGAGTAGGTATGCGAATACATGTTAATCTGCGATTATTGTGGATTATACGCGATATATCATTACTTTGCACTGCGAACAATCAAATCATTGTACCCTGTAGGAACGCAATTGTAAATAAATGCAAAAGGCAGAAGCTGTAACTTCCAGCAATGTGTTAAGATCAGTAAGTTTTTGTCAAAGGAAGTACGAAATGAAGATTTGTCAGACAAAATTCTCTCCTTAGCTGTTTTCTCTATGTATAATTCAAAGTGCTCCAGTTATAAATTACGAAAAAATCACTAGTTCATAGACACCCATAAATCAATGGTTTAAGTTACACATACCTTGATCTACAACATTAGCAAGAATTTTCTAGGTTTTGAAAAAAACCTAGGATGTTGATGATGTGCCACACTTGGTGATCCGGCCCTTCCCAAAGGCAGGAGATTATTTTAAAGGGTCCAGTTTTCTGTATCGGGTAATTTTTTCATAGCTCATCAGCAAAAAGTTTTTTAATTTGAATGCCAGAACGAAAAATGAATTTTAACTGAGAAACCTTTATTTCGTACCGTGGATCCTTTCGTCAAAACTGATATCCATCAGGGTCCGCCTTATGCATTTTTTCAAATGAGAATGTTCATGAATACCATACTCTAATATTTTCCTGAAAAGTGTTTTCGTTAGTGCGGGAACTCTCGACTACTGTTCATTTGTTTTTATTATTATGATATATTCATGCATAAATCAAAAGTAGTGAAACGATAATGCCGTATAGCAACAACGTTTATAATAAATATGGAAAATGATTCTATAGCGGAAGTAGTATTAAATTGCCAGTTTATTTTTTGCATTAGTTCTCTGTATGAATACGAATGAGAAACAAGGAAGAAGAATTCATAAGTCATACTGAAATTCGGAAACACACTCCCCAAGTAATAAAATCGTTTATATGTTCGTTGTAGTAGAATTTGTGGCAGAAATGTATGCACAAAATATGGCGGCTTATTTTATGTTGACATGAAACTTTTCGAAATTACATATTGATTGTTGATGTCGTTTCCATAAAGGAACGAAAGCCCTCAACTTCTGGGGGATCAGGTGCAGAGTTTAATTTCTGGATTAATTTCGTGCTCAGATACAATCATAAAACTGATATATAAGTACAATGAAATTCATAGTTGTGAGTGAGTCATTATTTTCGGAAATTGTGCTCAAGATACTCATATTTTATGGCTGCTAGAGCCTTAATTCCGATGAATATGTTCCCTAAATGGAGTCGTTAAATGCAGGGCCTAACGGAGGAATATTTCTGGGGAATGTCGTCTTGATGATTCATAGCGTTTAAAGGTGAATAGGAAATAAAGAATCTATAGCTTTCACGCCCATGTACTGATTGTCTGGAATGGTATACATTTTCCACACCAGTTATTCAGTATTTGTTATATCATTCTCGGAATTATTAATGCTGTAACCTCCTTTTCTTTGGGGTTTCTATTTTTAGTCGTGTTTTCTCCGACTATTGCACTGTCAACAGTTAGTTGCAGGGGTAATTTTAAATCCATTACTTTGAGATCTCAGACCTCTTCCTACCAAATAAGCTGAAATCAGGGGTTGTTTTTAAGATAAGACAAAAGTATCAACATTCAGATAAATTCTTTCAAAATTTTGGTATCTCCAAGCTCTAATAAAGGGAGTTGCTGCATGAGCGAAAAATTTTCTAACCGATGGCAAAAAATCATCAGCAACATATTCGAGGTCAGCCTTCTACGGCCCTTTGAAGGGTGTTTGGAACTTCAAAAGACTGTATTTTGCACCCCGAAACTCCGAAATCGGGTAAGAAGGATAAAACATTGTACTTAAATCGAGTCGATGTTAGGGCAGTTCTGTTCGGCGGAATAATCTTCCTTCTCTTACGGCCGCCGTTTTTATTTTGAGATTTCTTGTTTTTGTGGTTTTGCCTACCTCCAAAGCCTCTGCAGATTGACTTAAAGGGTTGCAATTTGGTATGTGGATTGAGATGTTTTTAGAGACCTCACCATTTTAATATAGAGATTTCCCGGTTTTGACCTCCACAGCCCCTGCAAATTGAAGGTTAAGACGTGAATGTAAAAAAAATGAGGATAAGGTAAAAATAAGACCTTAGTGACTGAGCTGTGCTGCTCACGTTTTTTTTTAGCGCATGTAGGTATTGATAGTATTTATTTTCTTTCTTTAAATTATTTTCATGTATTATAAATCAGAGAGTTATATGAATTTTACGAGAACAAAGATTATGAAAAAATATTAAATATGACAGAAAAGATTTCAGTAAACAAAGACGTTTCAAAAACCTTTTTTAACACATTGTTTTTCTGGGAAGTGAACAAAAAAAATTTGATAGAAATTGCAGAAAATTGCAGAAAATTATTTCGTTTTAAAAGAAAACTTATAAACAGAAACATTATGGAGAATTTAGAATGACTCACAAAATTAAATTCTTACAAGAAAATATAGTAGGTATCAAATTATTGTTCAACTGTAATTTTGTTTTCGTTTCCTTAGATGCGATAATGAAGCCAGGTGTTATGTATGAGTACCTATTTTCAATCAATTTGATCATGAGCACTGTACGGGAGACAATAATCCAGCAATTTAGAAGTGGATATTATTCAACACTTTTCAGTTTCTCGATTAAGTTTAATTAAATAGAATACACTGAAAGTTTTGTAACAGAATCATAATCTTGAGTGTGACGGATCGTTATAATGGAGAACGATGCCGTGAACTTTACCGAGAGTGTCTATCCTCTTTTCTAAAGAAGAGTGTTTTACGAATTCTTTTCCAGCGACATTTTCCATTGTGAAACTTTAAGATAAGCTCGTCTTCGAGAAACTAGTCTCATTCCAGTCCGTTCATCCTTCGAATAGTACAAATCAGGTCAAACTTTCCACCTGCCATAAGTTTCGTATTTCACGTTTTCCTATCCTTCCAAAAGTTACATTGTATATTGTCTTAATGTTTTTCAGTTTATCTTTCAATAAAATAATAAAAAATCTATTAGTCTTCTTCCCTGACCGCCATTTCTATAAGAAAACATCTGGAAATATGCATTTTTATCCTTTATTTGATTCTAGTTTGAAAATACAAGTTTAATCCTTTAAATTTTAAATTTCAGCTCTTATATTTCGCACTTTGTAGTCAAGAGACTTTTCGAATGAAAGATAGACCTACAATTGTGTCCGATACAGCATTGCTAGGCTTGCGCTCAGATGTATTCGTATTTGTATTAATGTTATTTTATTAATAAAGAATTAATTGTGAAAGTTATTCAAAAGAAGTTGGGATAGCGATGAAGTCAGGTAAGTAACAATGTTTATAAATTTTAGTAAGATACTCTATATAAATAGAAAGATATGAGTATAATATTAGTGTATTATTATAGATTACGTATGATTTTTTCAAGTGAGGAAGTTATAATAATTTTTACAAATACTCTACTACAAAAAAATAGCGATTTCAACATCAATTTTTCTGATGAAGACTCTGAGTCATTATGACAATTTTTGTTGGATGAATTTTATTTAAGAATTAACAATTATTTTGCAAAATCTACAATAAACAATACTACTATCGATGGAGTTTTTCAGAGACACATGAAATTGAACCGTAAAAACATGTGTAATTATCACAACCCAATCATTACTGCGATTGAATATACTGATTAAATCCATAATATAAGTAATATTTTCATAAGAATTGATAATTACATGTTCATTTTAACAACTTTTAAAGAATTATTCATTACAATTTTATTACCATTCTTCCTTGATTCATTTATTTTTTATTGTATTACTTTCAAACGTTGTTAATTTATTTCATTGTGCGTGGTATCGAATACATAATAATAGCGAGTCATTACTCAACAGTTAGACAAATTCGGAACCTCTAAATTTCATGGGACATACACAACACCAAAGAGCAAGTTGGGACTCGAACCCACAATCCTCGGTTTACAAGTGATACACCCTACCGCTGGGCTACCGAGGCCTCACGTCCCACTACACATCTCGTCTTTTTTTTTGGTTGTGTAACCTTTCATCTGTTAATATCAAAAACTGATGACTCACAAGGCACATGTGTCAGAGATTTAGGATTTATCATTACCTAAAACATTCTCATCTAAAAAGAATACGTATATGTAATAGTATCAGCGGAGTATGATAATAGTATATTATGATATTAGGAGAATAAGTGATACTTTATGTGCTGAGCGTGGAAAGTTTGTCTGACGAACGTAGTGAGTCAGACAATCCATGCGAATCACATAAAGTATCTTATTCTCGGAATATCATATACTATTTTTTCTTCAAACGTGCATAATTTCATTCGAAATAAAACAATAAAAGGAAACGAATTTTTTAATAAAGATAACAAGATTGAATCTTTAACTTATTTCACTGTATATTGCCTTTTTCGTATCGTTGTCATGGATACGTACTTGTTTGACATCCATTAAAACAAATATTTCAAATTCGGTGAAGAAAATGAGTTTAGAAATGTGTAATGATCCTCCCGAGGTGGTAGAGGCAGCTAGAATAGCTATACAAAACTTGCTGCCGACGAAATCTGCTGCAGTATATGAAGCTGCGTTTGTTAAGTTCAACAAATGGTGCAATGGAAAAAAAGTAGTGCAATACTCTGAGAACGTTTTGTTGGCATATTTTACCGAAATGGCACTGAAAATGAAGAGTTCTAGTTTGTGGGCTCATTATTCAATGATAAGGTCTGTGTTGAATTTGAAGCATAATGTGAACATTGAAAAATACAACAATTTGCGTGCATTTTTAAAAAAGCAAGGAGAAGGTTATAAGCCAAAGAAATCGAGAGTCTTGTCAAGGGAACAGTTCAGCAAATTTGTCTGAAGCCCCAGATGAAAAGTATTTGGCATTGAAGGTAATAAAATTACATTTTGTTTGTTTCACATTGTGCTAACCAACACTTAATTTTTTAGGTAGTTTTGATATTTGGAATATCTGGGGCATGTCGTTGCGATGAACTAGTGAATATGACAGTTGATGATCTTGAAGATATGGGTTCTTTGCTGCTAATAAACATTCCCAACACTAAAACTAATAAGAGTAGAACCTTCAACGTCCTGGGTGATGAATCTGAATGAATCTGAGCAAATATAGAAAGTACGTTAATTTGCGCCGTGTCGATTTTAGGGAACAACGTTTTTTTTGAAATATCAAAATGGGAAATGTTATAAAACTGTTATGGGTATCCATAAAATTGGTAGTGTAGCAAAAGACGTGGCATTGTATCTGAAGATTCCAAATTGGAAAGAATGTACAGGGCATTGCTTAAGAAGAACTTCCGCAACAATGCTTGTTGATAGTGGGGTGGATATCACTACGCTGAAAAGGCATGGGGGTTGGAAATCTGATGCAGTTGCCGAAGGGTACATCGAAGACTCTGTGCAAAGTAAAACCAAAATTGCTAAGAGAATTCTTCAACCTAGCTCCGCGGAAAATCTCGAACAATCTTCATTTAATGAACCCGATACAAGTAATGGATTTGTAAATGCCGTTCACTCTGGAAAAGTTGTTATGAATATTACTGATATTGCAAGAAGTGGAGGATTCTTAAATGATGCAAATCTTCATAATTGTACTTTTACTATAAATATTACGAATAAATAATAAATACCATTGTGAATAAATTCATAGTACTATAATGTGTTTATACGCTTAGGAGTATAAGTACTTATATTCCTAGTCATATAAATCACACTTAATGTCATTGAGGAACGTCACAAAAGTTATCACTTATATGACGTTTGAAGAAAAATAAAATTACATTCATAGAATAATTGCTGAAATGAAATATATATAAAATAACTTTTTTTTGATGAAATATATATATATATATATATATATATATATATATATATATATATATATATATATATATATATATATATATATATATATATATATACTTTTGTAAAGTATCATGTTTTTATCTGCTAATTTAGATTAGAAGTTTCCTAGTTGACTCAAACTTGATATTTGTCGTTGCTCTAGGATGAAACGTGAAATGACTTAACAAGAATTCTAAGTTGAGGGACAGAACTTCTGACAACTAGATTTGCAATAACCATTACGGATATTATTGGTTCGGCTCCTCTGGGAACCGAATCTTATCAACGAATATGTCATTTGCGAGGGAAACGTTAATCGGAATATTCCAATATTGCGCATACTGGCTGGGGGTTTGGAAAACGTGCTCTTTATGGACATTTCTGTCATTTAGGGAGTCTGAGCAGCATATGTATCAAATTTGGGGTTGACTTCACACCCACAAAGACAGCTTCAGTTCGACGTTATTTATGTATCGTATACGATAATCATTTTATCTTTTCCCATGTCTTATTATTTCACGTCAACCAAATATTTTTGATTGATAACTACAGCAACTGTTATCTGTTTAACGGTTCACTCTGTTCAAATATTTAACCAGTGATGTGGAAGAATAATAAAAGTATTTGTCAATGTGTCTCAATCGTGGGTAACCAAAAATATTAAGTCGAGAAAAGTAAGTGGAAAATTTTTTGTAGGGATAATTCGTTTCAATGATCAATTGACAGAGACACTGCCGAATCTTCAAACTTTGAGCAAGGGAATGGCGAGAAAGTACATGAGCGGAAATTAGCCTTTTAGAGCTCTTTGGGCCCCCAAACCCCTTCAAAATATAATTTAAAAAGGTTGGATATTTGTAATTGCATTGGGTTCGTTCTAAGGCAGTATAAACTCTTTTATCTCACCGCCGCCATTTTTATGTAGAGGTTTCTTGTTTTTTCGTGGCGTTTGAGGATTTTTTCTACATCTACAGCTCTTTCGATTGAGTCACAGGTTTGAAATCTCTGACATGGAATGAGTTGATATTAGGGAAGTACAATGTAGTGGTTTCAACTATTTTCCCTTACCGCTGACATTTTAACGTTTAATTTTCATGTAGTTTCGTGATTTCTAAAGATTGAGTTGATTGAATCATGAAAAATATGCAAGTTGACCATGGTCAATTTAATATACTACATAGAGTGAACAAGACAAATTGTTCAATACTTTAAAAAATTACCGAACAACTTTCCAAGGGAGTTGGTTAAATGTATTCCGCAACGAGATCTCTACATTCACAATCCAACAGTGAATTATAGAAATCGTCAAGTCACTCCGACTCAAGATCTGCATACAACTGTTTCGATCTTATTAGATCTCATCAGTGCATTTTATTTGACTTGGAGTGAATTAACAAATTTCTAATTGTTCCCTACCGCGATTTGTATTGGGGATCATGCGTTTTTTCAGATATAGAAGCAATGCGCATCTCTTCAGCCCCTCCAAATTCGCTTAGAGGGTTGCGAATTTGTATATGAAATGAACCAAAATATATGGCATATACGACCTCAGTGTCGGAGCTATGCTGCTCAGTGTTCAAGCGTTTTTTCATTTCATATCGTGTTTCATTCATATTGTGCACTTAAAATCTAAAACAAATATAACCAACGATCGTTTAGTTGTCGGTCTAACTATTTAGACTATATATTTTTGAGTACAATGGAACCTGAACAAATACAGACAGGGGTGGTTCAGTTCCTCATCTACAGGATCTTAGCGGATCATTTATCAGAATAAGTAAATATTGTGGAACTACACAAATATACGTATTTGTACTCGACCGTGACATTGAAGGTATCGAAAAAACTGAGTGTCTTTATGAGTATCGACGGAATTTCGTGCCTTTGTAAATATCTTCAGACATTTGCTTCGAGTAAACCGTTCTCATTTGATTACTACATTTATTTATACCTATTCGTATTTGGAAAATGTAAAACATTGCTTCACTCGTTTCCACGGGATTCCTTCGAAAAATAAACATTTGTTTTATCGGAAATAGAAATAAAAATTTCTGACTGTAATTATTTATTCAAGAATTTAACAACTATTTCAAACGATGTAGTTGATGTTGAAATATAATTTACCAGTTTTATTATTATGATTTTCTCATAATCTAATGATAGAAAATCTTTCAAATATTCACATATGTATATATATATATATATATATATATATATATATATATATATATATATATATATATATATATATATATATATAATCTGTTGATAATTATTAGCAATAACAGGCTGGTTGAATCTTAAAAAACTCGATTTAATTAATGAGTTGACGTTTCACTACGACATTCATAGTTATTCAAAACTTTTGAAAAAAAATTGAAAATTTTTTGACATTTATTGACTTGAAAAAATTGAATAGATATGATTGATCTGTCTTGTTAAAAATTTGTTATTTATTACGTGCTATTCAGTCTAATATTAATATTCAAAATTGTTATCATTAGAAGGCAAGGGAAACTACAGAAACCTTTACCTATGTAATGTTCGAAAATAATAATAATAGGGTATTAATAAATGTCAAAGAATTTTCAATTTTTTTCAAAAGTTTTGAATAACTATGAATGTCGTAGTGAAACGTCAACTTATTAATTAAATCGAGTTTTTTAAGATTCAACCAGCCTGTTATTGCTAATAATTATCAAGAGATTAAAAATAAATCACAGGCAACAACAATTCGAATAAATAATTAAATATTGCAAGCTGAAAATATGGCAATGATCCCAAACTACATTGTTTTATATTGTAAGTACCTTTTTTCATTTAAAAAAATTTGAAATTCTAAATAAAAATTTCATTAAAAACGGCTACTTCCATATAAACGAACTATACCGATAATTTTTGCTTTACTTGTTTAATATTTTCCCAAAACTAATTTTCTTTTTTAATGTTAATTTACTCTTTCTGAGATCTCTCGGATGGAATTAATCGCCTCCGTGGCAAAGTTTGACCAAATCTCCCATACCGGAGAGTTCAAACAATAAACCACAAATAAGTGATTTTCTTCCATAACAGAGGATTTTATTTATTAAACTATTTTCATCTCCAAATTTTCAATCCAATACTTAGCTACGCCGTTCTGATGAGGACCAAAGAGTCCGAAACACGTGTCAACGGCTGCTTCCATATAAACGTTCTATACCGATAATTCTGCTCTACTTTTTTAATATTTTCCCGTGACTAATTTCTTTTCTGTTAAATAAATTATACCCTATTATTATTATTTTCGAACATTACATAGGTAAAGGTTTCTGTAGTTTCCCTTGCCTTCTAATGATAACAATTCTGAATGTTAATATTAGACTGAATAGCACGTAATAAATAACAAATTTTTAACAAGACAGATCAATCATATCTATTCAATTTTTTCAAGTCAATAAATGTCAAAAAATTTTCAATTTTTTTTTTTCAAAAGTTTTGAATAACTATGAATGTCGTAGTGAAACGTCAACTCATTAATTAAATCGAGTTTTTTAAGATTCAACCAGCCTGTTATTGCTAATAATTATCAAGAGATTAAAAATAAATCACAGGCAACAACAATTCAAAAAAATATATTTATATATATACATATATATATATATATATATATATATTATATATATATATATATATATATATATATAGTATATATATATATATATATATATATATATATATATATATATATATATATATATATATATATATATATAATATACATATATATATATATATATATATATATATATATATATATATATATATATATATATATATATATATATATATATATATATATATATATATATATATATAATTTTTTTCAAATTAGTAAATGACAATAATCGAAGAATTTACTTGACGAACTAAACGTTTGGGAGTAATTAAATGAAAAAAAATTATGATTGAAGAATAAAATTGTATTTATTTTATTTTTCAAATCTGAAAATAAATATTCTATTTTTATTATCATGAGAATATGAACTGAATATGAACTTAATCACTACATTTAATATCAGTTATGATTGATTTGTGGTATTTAAATTAAGACACATATGTTCGAGCCTCAATTTTATGTTACGACCTTTTTTGTTGTAGATATTGCTGATTGTTAATTCTTCAATTAAGTTTTAATGAAGGAACTTGTAACAATTGCTCTGACTTTTTATCAGAAATTCTGATCTTAGAATAGCTACTTTTTTGTATTAACAAAATTTAAAAGTATTAGAAAATTTGTTTTCTTTAATTATTAATTCTGATAACTTATTACCATTATTCGAATAGTTAGTAGATTATTAGTACAAATTATAATCAATTATCTACTTCGAAATCATACGTAATCTATAATAAGGCATATTTTTATTTATGTTGAGTATCTTAACATTTACAGACACTTCTAAATAAAATAACAACAATATGCATATACGAATTTGTTTTTTGCTTGGATGAAACCATAATGACTAATTGTTCCATCTCTATCTAATTATGTCTCATAAATCCGGGGCGTGATGGAACACTTGAAGGACATTTCATTTTGACCATTATGTCTTCCTTAACAATTAGAAAAGTATTTGAAAATGTCAACCCGTGACTAATATACGAATGTAACATCGATCGATTAAAACGTTTTCACAATTTTTCTTCTCCAGTACATTTGTTTCGATAAACATTATCCAGCATTGAATATCAGATGGATGAGCAAAAAAACACGCCATAAATTTCATATGTGTCCACGTTACAATTTCGGAATTTATTTCGTGGTCCTTTTTGACTCACCCACCACTCTTATCGACCTAGAATGTCGCTATCGACAAGGGAAGGAAGCGCCTTGAAATTTGATTAGATTTTAAGCATGGCAGTTTTATGACTACGCCTGTATAAGCCAGCATGAGTTATATGAAGATTAAGTTCGAGCGAGAAAATTAAATGAAATTTTCTATTAATCAAATTTTGTTTCTTTTCGTCAAAATATCATCACTTGAGATGAGTGAATGAATTTCTATAACAATGTTAAATTTTATACTGTTGAGACATTCTCAAAATATGTGACTCAATAAAGAAGGTGATTTCATTAAAAGAGCTCATTGTTGAGAAGATTCTTGAACAATGTTTTTGGGTTCATAGAGCCACCATCTCCTACATTTGTCTACATTTGTAATTGTTTTATCGTATATTATGTTCTTGTTTATATTTATGTATACTGAGGCTTTTTATTCATAATTCTCATTTGTTTATACTTATTGTGTGCTTCCCATACGTATATATATATATATATATATATATATATATATATATATATATATATATATATATATATATATATATATATTAAAAAATTCGCAAGTTATAAATAAAATTGCTTTAATTATAAATCTAATATCCCCATTATTTCTACGTCATTTATAAATTGATCTCACTTATTCATGTTATAAACACGCAAAAAAGCAGCAGAGCTCTCTAATATGGTATTTAACTCCCATTTCTGTCTTTTTTGCATACTTTTTTTTATCTCATCATTCAATGTGGAAGTGAGTGATACATAGCGCAAGAAAGAGTGAAGTATATAAATTGTACCCACACTTTCGAACAGATATTTTTTCATTTCGTTATCACTATTATTGATATGTTTCTTCGAATTCAAATACAGCTTTACACAATACCGAATTCCTTGTTTACCAAACAACTTCTTTGAGATAAAATTATTTTCCTTTGAATCAATTCCGATTTTATCAGTAGGTATTGAATCTCGGTTGCAACCGAGATTTAAGAAACATTACAGATAAATAAATACTCCTATTAAATAGCCAAATTGATCATAGTACAATCCCCCTTCAGAATCTGTTCGAAATTACCGAACTGCCTGAGTAGCAGTTTAGAATTGATTTTTCCTATTTTACTTTGCATTCAGCATCTGAAGAAGGTGAAGTTTCACCGAAACGTGCGTCATGCGTAGTTCATTCAATAAATGTGTAAATTGTTTTTATAAACCTTTGTTTCAAAATGTTAATATTTTCAACTGAGAATGAAGCTCAATTAAATTGATAATTATGTTCATATAAAAGAAATTTTGAATGATGATGAGTAAAGCTTGTAATAAACTCACTAATTGTTAAATGTTCTTCACATGACACTTTCTATGTCTAGTATTTTTAATTTGTCAGTGGAAACTGATTTTATAGTCTTAAAAGCGAAAAAACGTCGAGCGCGGTTAGTACTAGGGTGGGTGACCACGTGGCGTAAGCTTTTTATTTCTTGAAGAAAGCTTCTGAAAATGAAAATTATTAATGATTTTGCAAATGGAAATGTTCCATCAATACATGACTTTAATATTTTCACAAAAATGTTTCGTTACCGAGGTTAAATGTTACATATCAATAATTTTTGTTTGTTTCAGGTATGTACCTAAAAGACCAAGACCCTGCTATTGTAAGTATGCTATCATTTTTCACATTCGTGTTGAAATATCGTTCTGAAAGATAAGCAAGCAACGAAATCGTGAAAATAACGAGAAGCTTCTCATGGTGCGAAATTGCTGATTTAAGATGTTGGAGGAGTTTTTCATTTCCGATTATTGTCGCAGTTTCTCGTTGCAAGAGAAATCATAAACTAAATTCACAATTGTCTCGAAGCTCACCTCTCGCAGTTCACAAAGAGCCAGCAGAAGACTGTCTCTCATGCGCGAAAATGTGAGCATTCAGATGATAACCGGCACACGTTCGTTTTGTGTCTAGATGAACTCGGAAACGGTATGCCTGAATATTTCACAGTTTTGAATGTTTATACTTCGATGAATAATATAAGACATCGTCGTTCTAAACCAGGGATAATGAGGTGTTTTTACCCGCCTAGAAAGCTCCCCTCAAATTCTGTAATTGGAATTTGTATTTTACATAATGTTGTTTCATTAGTTCACTCATTGATCTGCTACTACGTTATAGAGTAAATTTTTATGTTCATCATCAGTAGCCTTTTTCTAGATTGTGACTAGATGTAATTCAATTTTTCTCCTCTAATAGCAATACATTTTGTTCATGATTTAAATTACTTAGTTATCTTGAATTTAGATATTACTACGGTTTTTTTAAGTTTTGATGTTTCTTACTTATAGAAGTTGAAAAGGTTTGATAGTCTAATAGAAGCTCGAATAGGTTGCTCATCGTAAGCTGTCGACCAAGGTCTTCATTTTCTAATCCTTATGGAACCTTAAAAGGTTTGCTTCTTGTGCTGTTGCACTAGTTCTCCTTTTTTCTAGTTGAAGCTAAAATGGTTTGGTCATCTGAAGCGGTCGCACTAGGTCTCTATTGTCTAATAGAAGCTCAAAAAGTTTGGCAATTTCTATGGGTCTCACTAGGTCTTCATTGTCTAGTAGGAACTCAAATGGTTTAGTCATCTTAAGCGATCGCACAAGGTCTCTATTGTCTAATAGAAGCCCAAATGCAATTGGTCATCTCAAGTGGTCGAACTATATTTCTATTGTCTCATAGAAGCTCAAAAGGTTTGGTCATTTTAAGCGGACACGTCTAATTTGTAGAGCTATTGTCTAATATGTAGAGCGGTTGCACTAGATCTCCATTGTCTTCTTTATGAATGTATCGGCTATCTTCGAACAACTCATTAATCAATAAATTGATTGAACTCGTACGTTCAATGTCTCTCCATATTTAATCATTTGTCTGTTTATTTCAAATTTTTCATTTTCTTATCTTTGATTATGCATTGTTAATTTCGATAAATTTTGATTGGAGTTCTACCGTTTTGTTCCTTTGTTCTTCTCAATGAAATACAATTAAACTAAACTACTTTTACAGAAAGCTAGTTTCATTGTTTCTTTGAGAGTATCGAAGTAACTACCGACAAACAATTTCGGAGTGTGGACAAGAAAGAAAATACAATTTTGTATGTATTTTGAACATGCTATAAAAAACACTAATAGCGTACACTCTTTAGATTAAATAAAATTAAGATAAGTCATGCTCAATTTTTTTAAAAACTCTGATATTGATATTGATATTTGTTAAAGATTAAGTTCTCTGTTCAACTCAACTGGGCTGAGAATGATTCGAACTGTTATTTCCTTTTTCCGTCTAATGTAATCATATGTACATTTCAAATGTGCAACTCGAAATCCCTGGAAATTGCCCCCATGAAAACGCTGAAGCGGAGTTTTCTTCGCAAGCTACTTTATTATACTTTGTATCAGCACAATTCCATTGTGTGTTGGTTGCTCTTTCGATAACTTTATTTATGATTCAGATGTTCATCTTTGTGATACTACGGCAAAAAACTGATGTTTATAACGAATATGTTTTCGGAATTATAACGGAGATCTACTTTCTTCTTTTTGAGTATATTTAGGTGTTAGTCGAAAATCTATTCGATAGTTTTCTTGCTGATGGTGCGGTGTCAATTCTTCCAACTTTTCGTAAACATCGATTTATCCGAACGTGATAGTTCAGTTGTAATTATCTGTATTTTCAAATTCAATAATTCGGTGTTGTGCTTCATTCAATTGGGTTTATGAAAAAAATTATCAATTTTTTCAATGCATTTTGAAACTTTATCATAATTTATACTAATAGTCGATGCGAAATAATAATATATAATATAATAATATATAATAAATAATAAATATAAAAATTTATTCATTATTTATAAACAATTTAAAATTGATAAAATTTCACAAAGAATCGCGTGATTACAAACGGGGCACGATGGGCGGCAATGTTTGTGACGTCATAATGTTAGAAGAATTTCTCGATAGTATACAGTGCCAATGACTTCTGCTTGTGTAATTTGACTGAAAAGATCAGTGCAAAAGATTATACTTAATAGCTACTTTCATTTAGTCATATACAATAAAGCATTTTTAAAGAATAATTCCGTTATTATACTTGATGTACAACATCTTGTGAAACATTTGAAAATATTTCTCGGGAAGTTGTTTTTGTAATATTCGTACATAATGGTACGAAGCAAGCACGATAACTTTTTAGGTTTGACCTTTTAGAAATATTTAATCGATTAAAAGCAAGAACACTGTATCAGCCTTTTTTTAACTCAAGGGACCTACAGTTTTACGCCGGTTCCGAGCGGCCAATGGGCTTGAAACTGAATCATTACCCAACAGTTTGTCATATTTATAACCTCTAAATTTCATTGGACATAAAAAACGCCCAAGAGCAAGGTGGGACTCGAACCCACAATCCCCGGTTTACAAGAGATACACCCTACCGCTGGGCTACCGAGGCCTCTTAGGTGTGTTACGACGAGTAGAAGTTAACATTGTGACGTCACACGTGTTTTTGTTAGTTCGGGAACTGTCGACGTGTTTTCGGTACTGGATTAAAAAAAAATTTATTTAATATAACTTTTTAATTAGAGCAAAAAAAATAAAAATTGTTTTGTTTTAAAACGCATACAACTATTTTATACGTGTCGGGTGTTAATATATGTAAACTGTTGGTTGTCTGAACAAAATTCGGAAATTATAGCTATTCTATGTGCAAAATATATTCAGCATTCACTGGACGATTAGTTCATAACAGAAACAATTTCGATATTTCTTCAAACAGTTCTCCATCTCTTGGTTGACATAGCGCCGAATCAAAGAACACTGCATGTAAAAAGTGACTGATCAGTCGTACATGCGTGTTAGATCCTAGTCTCTGTCCTTATAGTGTTCCGTATAATTTGATACAAGTAAATTATCTGTTTTTTTGATCTGGCGTTTTCATATTTCCAAGGTAGTGTGCGTGCTCGCATGCGTGTCACGGAATGATCAAGGGGTTCGAAAGGTATTTCAACCGAGCGTTTGTTAGCAAATTGCCTGGAACACTTTTCAAATATATCACGGAGATAGGCAACACATGCATATGGTCCTTGTCAATGACGAGAAGATGCCAATAAACATATTATGTTTCTGATAATGTTCTAGCCCGCGCGTGTAGATGACTAGCACCACATGATACGCAGTTATAATTCTAAAGATAAATAGGGGTTGATATCCATTCTCCCTGTAGTTTTTAACACAAAGTGAGGTCCTGTAACGCAGTGTGCCTTGGGAACTATTGTCGTATGAATAATAAGGGCCCCCCTTCGCAGCCACTGTTTCATATTGATAAGCTTCAGCCGAGGATTGGGTGTGGATTATTACATTTTCCATTAATTTCTGAACGGAATTTTCGGAGGGCACTTGGTTTAGATTTATGACAACATTGTGGAAAATAGGATTCTGAATTCCAACCATCCCTTAGGATCCTTTGCTTTGAAATGAACTTATCATTTTTCATCCACTTTATTAATTTAACTCGTAACAATTCAATAAAGCAAGTTCGCATTGAATCAGTTACAATAAAGTTAATTCGAACAGAATCGTGAAATTAATTAAACAAGGAATTTTTTTGAGTTGAATGCATTATTGCTTCATTCATTTTGTTGTTTTCGCAGCAGCCTGGTTTCTTTTTAATGTTTGAGGAACTCAACGCGCAGAGTCAAGTAATTTGATGTGGCCGGTACTTGGTGTCAAAATCCATAACAATATCATTAGAAAACGATGAAAATAACAGATTAAATAGTTGAGTGCGATGAGTAGGTAATCCTTCTAGAAACCTAGCACAAATTAGGTACATCAAATATTAGATATATTCAGCAGGTCGGAATAATTTAAGTCTATTTGTTCATTCAATATAGGTTATTAGAACACATTGAACATTCGAAAGAGAATCAAAGAACATAATCGGTTTTTTGAAAACAATAAGAGATGCTCTAATTATTCCAAACATTCCAATTATTTACTAGTTGAGAATCATTCATCAATACAGATTTCCATATTTTACATTGAGCGCGTAGATGATTGAAATTTAACTTTTTGGAAGCTCTAGAAATGAAGAAGTATAAGGAGTTCTGAAGAACTGAATTAAAATATTGATAAAAAAATTGTGTATGTCAGCTTCGCAAACTAACGGACGACTAGACTAAACTCCACTCGTGCGTTAGTTTTTTTTATTACCTTCAATATTTTAATCACTTCAATCACTTAATAATTTTATTTATTGTTCACAAATATAAGTATCACTACATATGAATAAATGAACTACACTCTTAAATCTAAATACAAATTGACGGTTAGGTTGCTGTTGTATGTGTTGTATCATATATACATGTATCAACTGTTGCCGGTATACCCTAACAGGTATATGCGGCGTAAACTCCAACAATAATTTTAATAACATAATATATAATATAAAATATAAAAGATATATGCAATTAATCAAACATACATTCATTAAATAACAGACAGCTTTTCATTAATTCAATTAATAATAATAAAATAAACTGCATTCACGTGTTTTTCAGATTCTTCTTCTTTGGTATTCATTGTCATCAATTTTTTTATATCTTTCAATATTGTATTAACTTCAATCACTTAATAGTTTTGTTTATGGTGCACAAATATAAGTATCAATAGATATAAATACCTATACACATCCATCAACGGTTGCCGGTATTCCCTAATATATGCGGCGGTATACTAATACTCTCGGACTGAAAGGTGCGCATAGTACGTTGCGCATAGGAACGTAACATTTCACTTTTAGTTAACGCTCGATTTCACTCATCATAAAATTTTCATACAGCGGGCTAAATATAAAAATCGTTTCTTGATGGGTAAACTCCAAAGAGAAATTGCATTGTTTCTGATTTATAGTTAACCTATTTAATGAACAAATAGGCTCAAATCATTTCCACCTGCTGAATATATTCAATATTTGATGTAATTTGCGCAAAGTTTCTCGAAGGATTACCTACTATTTAATTTCTTATTTTAATCGTTTTCCTTGCTAAAATTTACAGGAACTGTCACAGTTTATATCAGTGTTAGTATTCAGTTCTATCTGCAGATGCCACCTCGTGGTGAAACGCTGCGTCACAGTCACAGATTCAATTATATCGTTAAAATCAAACATATGTTTTTCGAATAAGATTCATTAAACTTCATTAAATAACTGATTTTAATTCGACTTTTCGTTGGTATGAAACGTACGTTATGTTATTCTGCGTGGAACACGGAGAATTTGATTTGATTCGTAGATTCACGAGAGGGCCACTCGTACAAAAGAACAGATAGATAATTGGTCAGTTATACGCCGGCCGTAGAGGAGGACTTTGTGGTAATGAATTGAACGATTGATTTTCACCTACGGCCTAAGTCGATTCCCCCGTTTCGAAATCTGCTTAACTGAATTGAGTTGATGAAAGATCCTTATGAGATTAACGATCTTTTTCGTCAGAAAAGGGGAACCAGATCCTCTTATTCTCTAACGGAAAACTAAATAGAATTCGTTTTTACACGCGTCGTTTTGATTAAATAACTCCTGAAACAGCAAATTATCGATCTTTCCGGTTCGTTGACTATCTTCGAATGTGTTTTTCATATCAAACGAATCGCTGAAATATAGATTAATTATATATAGAATTAAGTCCTAATAAACCATTTTCAATAGATTCCAATGAACACCGATAAAAATGAAGGAATGATAATTAATAATTAATAAGTTATGGAAATAAATATTTTATTATTATTAATATTATTTGGTGGCTCAGTGGTCAGTGCGTTGGACTACTGAACAGGAGGTCGGCGGATCGAATCCCGGCCGGACCAACAAATTAATGCGGAGCCACCTCTCGGAAAGCAATGGCAAACCACCGAGAAGTATTATGCCTTGTAAAGCCTCTCTATAAAGACGTTCGGAACCGTCGTAAAACTGTAGGTCCCTTCTATTCGTGTATCACTGTATCACGCACAACACGAATAGTTGTAGAGAGGTCGCCTACACCCGAAACCGGGTAAGGTACTTGAAGAAGAAGAATATTATTTGGATAGAATTATATCTGAATAAGCCTTCGTGTACCTAGTGAAACGCGGCGTCATAGAGTCAAATATAATAACCGTTTGAAGCAAACTTATGTGTTTTTCTAATAATATTGTTAAAAAATTTAAACAAGTAACGAACACATCAATAAAATTTTTTTTTTAAATATTTTATTATCAGTCATAAAAATAGGAACAAACATAATCAATTCCCAATCGTACGTAACCTATTATATATTTATGTATATATATATATATATATATATATATATATATATATATATATATATATATATATATATAGGTATATAAATATATACACTAATACTTACCTGACTTCATCACAGCTATCCTCAACTTCTACTGAATCACTTTCACAATTCATTCTTTATAAATAAAATAACCACATCTTCTGAGAGTTATTAAATGAATAAAAAACATTAAGAGTATTATAACTCGCACGGCTATAGAAATGAAGATGACGGGCACGACAAGCAAGTTTTAGGCCTAGCTTTCATTCGCCAATTGTCTGGAGTGTAACGCGCAATAAGAAACTTTGTTTCAAAAATTCGTTGTGTAAGTACATTTGGTGGACAATTTTTGTTTATGAGAATATAAAATTGAAAATAATTGCTATTATATGCGGAAGAGATTTATAATCAACTAGCTGTGGTCTATAGAGTCTATACGGTTTAGAAACAGGCTTGGGTAAAGACTGTACTGGGTTCTAATCTCGGGTAATATAAGGATGTTTTAAATGCCCCCCATAAGTGATTAAATATTCCGAATAAATTTACTAGGTATTGTACGCAGTATATAAGTCCATGAAGGTAGGTCGTGGAACACATGCGAAATACTCGCCTGTGTCCCACCATCCCCTTTAACAGAAAAAAAGAGTTTTGTAGCAGAGTTCTTGAGTTTTTCTTATAATTGACGAGTTGTAGTAAATTCGTAATCGTTAACAAGTTCCCATATCAAAGATAGATCCCTTATAAAGGACATTACGAAAGGGGTTCAATAAAAATAGCTCCCTAAACGACACTTTAGTAGGTCCCAATTATTCTACGTTTGAATCGGTTTGCTAAACTTTTACTTACTTCCAGAAGTTGCGTTTGAGTTGGCCTCTTGTGGCACGAATTCGATTTAAACCATATATGTATGACTTTGCAGTTAACTGAAATATGTTTATGAGGGGAAAGCAATATAATTGAGGTTGGAACTTTGTTTATACTTCTGGGAAATGCACCACAACTTGTGTTTTTACGTTGTTTTCATTTCGTCAAATTATATGTTTGTATATTTCTAAATGTAGTCTGGTTATTCCATCAGTACATGTTTAAGACATTTATATATGACTTACAAATGCCCTATATATACATAACAATTCATCAAAAATGCATAAATTCTCGAACTCGGGTGTATATAGATTGTCATGTGATGATTGTAACAAAACGTATATCGGTAGAACACATAGAAACTTAGGAAAGAGAATCAAAGAAAATAAACATTGTTTTGAAAATAATAAAAGAAACACCAAATGAAACCAATAATTTATAAGATGAGAATCATTCCTTCAATACAGATTCCTATATTTTAAACAGAGAGAGTAGAGTATTAAAATTGAACTTTGGTGAATCCGTAGAAATTAACAGGTACCAGAATTCTGATAACTTATTCTAACAAATAGATTCAAAGCATTCCCACTGCAGAATATATTCAATATCTGATGTAGTTTACACAAGTTTTCTCGGAATAATTACCTACATAATAATCGCCCCACTATTCAATTTCTTATTGTAGTCGCCCAAGTAACAATTTGAAGACAGTTTCTATTTATTTAGGTTTTAAAAATGCTTTAATATGTTCAATAAATCGACATAGTATTTAAAGTAACCTTGAGATAAACTAAAAGTTCTTAAAGACCACTTTTTCTTTAAAAAAAGAATTTAATGCTCTCTTTAAATCAAAATAAAAAGGGTATTTGCTCTCAATGTCCTATTGATCTTATACTGGTTTTATGTTACTCTTAACATTGGCTATTTTAAAACTAATTTGCTATTATTAAGAATTAAATAGCAAGTTGGTTTTAAAACAATCCGTTCTGGGAAAAATAGTTTTAATGCAGTTTGATGGAGAACCCTTGTTGTATTCTTTAAAACCCATTAGGAACACTATTTTATCCTAAGACAATACATTCAATATAATACCACATTAAATCCAAAAACATAATTTTTACCTTTTAATGAGTACATTAAGAGTATTATTAAGTTTAAAGGTTTTAATTTAGTCAATTTGGTTAAAAGAAATACCTTTTGGTCTTTGGACGACTTTATTAAAACTAATTAAATATCCCCTCCACATTCAGATTAAAGTGGAGGGGATATAACTGAGAGAAGCTCTTTTCAACAAGTGCACGAAAACCATAGTGCAATTGAAGCCAGCGTTACTTATAAAGAGTGTCCTTTCACTTCATCTTTCAATTTTCTATTATGAAAGCAATGCCTGGTAATTACAGGAAGAAATCTACGAAAACGACGATCAAATACAAAATGAATTTCAAAACGACAATGAACTCATAAAAAATCTGTTTTTCTGCGAAGAGCTTAGAGAATTGGCAATCCTTTCAAACATGAGCCAAGGCACTGTTAAACAATAATACAACTCATTAATTAACGATTTCCAAAGAATATTTTTGAGCAAGATCCGCGAAAAAAATTTTTTTTTAGGTTAGGATTCCATTTGAGCGCAAGACCACTTTGAATCAATAAGGTCTCAATTTGAGCATATTAAAGCATATTGGTTTTGAAAGGAAACGTCAACAGACTCCTGTGGGAGTGATTGGATTTATAGTGGTAAATAAAACGCTGTTTTAAATCTTGTGAGATTTGAAACATTTAATAAATGAACAATTAGTTTCAATCAAGATCACGCCATGTTTAACTGCAATGAAGACTCCGCCATTTTGGACTTTTTTAATAGTAAACGAAAATAATATTATTATTCAAATAATTGCGTCTTGTATCTTCTTAAAAAACTGAAGAACGGTATGTCGAGATATGCCATTTGATTAAAAAATGCATTTAGATCCTTAGATGCAAAATTAAATTTGATGATATTTTTTCAAATATGGGAGAAATACATTAAATGAGTGGCGCTCGAATTATGTTGAAGTATTTTATTACTTTTTATCAAAAAAGTGAAATTCGTTGGTGAATTTTTCACCATAATAGGTTGCTTTCGAATATTATTTTATGATATGCTTAGCATACGTTTGCGGTTTAAAATATTACCACTCTGCCGGCCATCATACAAACTCAAAAGTTGTCGAGTGTTAGTAAACAAAATATAACTCTTTTAGGATTCATTAATTATTTTTAAGTTAATTTAGTCCGCGTTGGATACATTTTGAGAGCAAAATGTCAGATAATAAGTTTTAATTCATGTATTTGAAGTTGCCTTGAAGAACCCTTTAAGAATATAGAATTAAAACTTAATGGTTTTAATACAGTTTTGAAAATTGGTCTTGAAGGCCTTTTTAGGATGGGCCCTTTTTGGCTAGAAGCTGCTTTATGATGGTCTCAGGGATGTCTTGAAGATCACTTGATTTTATTCGAAATTTCATTGTATAGTTTTAAAGCGATCTTGAAGATCGGAATAAGAGCATTAATGTTACTTGGACGTTTCTTTTAAGAACTGAAATTAATGTAAATTGAAAACCCAAGATTTCAGTATTTATTCATATCTGATGATGCCAACGTATGTTGAAACGCCGCGTCAATTATAGTAATCGTTAAAATCAAACATGTGTTTTTTTAATATTGATATGGATTTCAACCAAGTAATGACCCAATCAATTCAAAAAGTATTTTACATCGTATAATACCAAAAATATCCTTTATTATATGGCAACATCTCGAAATTTAACTGTGTGATGTAAGTCTTAGAAAGGGAATAATTCATCGAAACGTATTCATAAATATTACACGTATATTAATTTGAATTGTTTCTGAAAGCTCGACAACAACATAACATTCCCGTTCGAAATGTTTGTATTCGAAAGATATTATTTATAGTTTATTTAAACATCTAATGTACGTGTGTGTCTGTGTGTGTGTGTGTGTGTAAAAATATCATTTGGAATAAGCGATGAGACTAAATTGATACCCCAAGGAGACGAACAAGTAATTGTTTTAGATATACCTATCATTAAAACACAACTGACGCCCACAGGTAGATTTGGGTTAAAGAAATTTAACATTTTCCCCGTCCGAGGCCGCTCTCGGTATCTTCATGGTCTGCCGATAGTTGGGGCCTTCCTCGCTGCAGCCGAATACCAATGGTCGGCCTTCTAAGCCGGCACACCGTCGTCATTTCAGCGTAATACCGAGGTAGAATCGTCGGGCAAGCGTGTAGACGGGGAAGGCTGTTCTCGAGTTCTTGATTTCAGTTCTGGTTGGTGCGTGTTAGTGTTCGTTTGTACTGGCGCGGAGAGCTTTATGATGTAATTATGTGATGTGCTCTTGGATTTAGTGATACCAGCTTCAATTATTCATTCGGAACCATTACCGGAATATGAAATTACCCAGCCGTAAGTTTTTTTTTAAGTGGTGAAAAGGTGTCGGTTGCTATTAATTAATCCGCCAAGTATTTTTCTTACGGGGTTGGTTCACCTGGATCGGTGTTGCTCTTCACCGACGCGTATACGTTAACGGTGCTCCCAGATATTTCTGAATTATAGTTTTCAGTTTCGACAAGTTTATTTTATTACGGATTCCAGTTATTTGCGTCCGTGAATCGTCGAAATGAATTCGAAAACCGCCATCGAGAACCAATATACCTCATCTTTTCTAAGTGATAAGTATTTTCGTCGTTCCACTTGAATGCAAGCGACATAGGAAATCCATTAAGCGAGTAGTTTTCGTATTTGATTTAAGAACGTTTTCGTCGGTTCTGTTAATATTCCAAACATTTTTGAATTCCCCACTGTTTGGACTCTAAATTTCCAGTTATGTTTCAGTAGAGGGAATCATGTCTGCTGAACGGTATAAACTCACAAATTATTTCGAAAATTAAACGGCAAGTTCGTTACTTCTGTCGACTAACTTCTATAGTCCACTATCCTGATCAGTGATCAGGGGACTTTAATAATGAATCACTAGATAACTTTGAAAATATTAAAGTTTCATTTTGCAAAGAAATTGAAATTGCATTTGAAGAAGGAATAGAGTTGATTTAGGTACGGGTGTCTGTTTTTCTTTCTTGTTGCATTATTCAGTACTGTGATTCGTGGGTGATTTCATATTATTTCTAAGTAATTCTCCAATTCGATTATCATTGTTGATATTCATGAAGATCTGAGTAATTCCCGACCACCTTTTACCAAAAGTGAATGGAAGAGGTCTCTATATATGCACAATTGGATTGTTATGGTACTTCTTTGTGAATAATCAGTATGTTACATCTTTATTTATAAAAAAACATTTTTAAGTAATTCTCCAATTCGATTATCATTGTTGATATTCATGAAGATCTGAGTAATTCCCGACCACCTTTTACTAGAAGTGAATGGAAGAGGTCTCTATATATGCACAATTGGATTGTTATGGTACTTATTTGTGAATAATCAGTATGTTACATCTTTATCTATACAAAAACATTTTTAAGTAATTCTCCAATTCGATTATCATTGTTGATATTCATGAAGATTGAGTAATTCCCGACCACCTTTTACCAAAAGTGAATGGAAGAGGTCTCTATATATGCACAATTGGATTGTTATGGTACTTCTTTGTGAATAATCAGTATGTTACATCTTTATCTATACAAAAACATTCTTAGTTTGTAACATTAGATAAGCGATATCGCACAATTCTTCTAATTGAGATGTAAATGCATTCATAATAAATCCGGGATCTTTTACGGACTGAAACTTTCGTAGACCCCAAATATTGCTTCAACAAAATCGTTGTTTTGTGAACATTCATCATGAAATTACAATTTCAAGATATTTACCCAAACACAAATTATCGCGTGATACTAAACCCTTTACTTATTATTCTCTCCTTTGTCAGGCATCACATACGCGGTATCCCATAATTCTTTCGATTGAGATGGAAATTTTTGTATTCGTAATGAATCTAAGGATAGACACGTTAATATGCGCCCAAACTTAGCGTTAACAAAATCATAATTTTTTTGATATTCTCTTGAAATTACACAATCTTTACACAAATACAAACTGTCGTGTAATACTCAGGGCCGGCCTAAGGCGAAAATTGCAAGTGTGCAGACTCAAATTTTATGCCCCTGCCGGGGGGTCTGGAATTTTTTGAAATTTAAGGTCCAAAAACACAGGTTTTGTGCACTTTTGCGCCTAGTAGAACATTAAATTTATGCTTGACAATATTGATTGACTTGATATTCTTCCTTGTACTATAACCACTATTATGTCAAATAAACTAATGAAAGCTTAACTCTTCATTGTCCTTGTGAACAAAAGAGAGTTGTTCTTTACAGTTTACTGAGAATAATTATTTTCCCCGCAGTAAGTTTGTGGGTTTTTCCATATGGAATTATACCAACTGATAATGTGCAATTTTCAGCTAACCGAAAACTTAGCGTTTTTGAAGTCCAATGCTATTCCAACGAAAAATCTTTCACTTTTATCGGAATCTGAACCTGGGCCATCATCCAGAGATTCTAGATAATTGTATTTTCTTTCATGTAACAACCAGAGATACTATTAAAATAATAACAATAAATAATGTTTATTTGCACAACCAAAATAACAGTTTATCATAACATCAAGAATATGAAATAAAACTTGACTTTATAGCTAGGTAAAAACTAAAATATTCAATTATATAACCAGGAAAAACAGAGATTTTATAAAAAAAAACCAGACTCTCAGAAGTCCACCGTAATTTTAGGAGTGCTGTTATACGTCAGGAAAATTCAAAAAATATAATAACTCATTACGTTCAAACCATTCAAGCAGAGTATTCATGTTAATTCTTCTTTTATTTCATGTTGTTTCTTTCAGTTTTGCTGGTAGGTACTTAGTTTTGTCCATTATACTCAAAACCTCTTCAGTTGGTAATAAAAGTAGACATGGAAATTTCGAAAGTTGTTTTACTTTTTAAATAAATAGGTGTTCAATCATACTGTCTTTTCATGATGTATACATAGTTCCTCTAACCAATTAATTTATTCGTCCTCTCCTTTATTTTATTATTGATTTTCATGTTCAATGATTAAACTCAGTGTAAATTTCAACTTGATGTAGGTAGGTTATCTACTGTTGAACAGAGATAATGTTGTCCTCACACAATGAACCACTGGAAAATACGAAGTCCAAAAAAACACAAATTACGAAGCTAAACGTTCGAAAACCCAAAATGAAATGAACGTAAATACCATTACAAACAATGTAAACAATCTGTTAATGGCCCATGCTCTAGTACCAATATCAACCGTTCCGGCGCTACGATCTTAATGGGGGAGGGAGGCAGAAAGATGAGTCACAACACTTTCCGCGTCCCGCCACGAGACGATTGTTCTACTGACCTTGGACCTTAGTCAAGGGCATCAGACTTACTGTATTTCAGAACTCATTGGGGTAGCCGGGTAGATCTTCGGTTTTACATTGAATTTTAACTGTAATAGTTTTAAGACATAATTCTTTCTATAGTCGGCGGCAAATCTTAGAAAGCTTGGGATTTTTAGCTCTGTGAATTAATTTTTCAATCCACAAACTGGCAACGACACTGGTCGAGGGGTGTAGAGGGGAGTGTACAGCTGTTTAGTGTCCAACTTTCAATAATATGCCGGAGAGTATAGTTTAAATATTTCTGCCCAATATTTAAATCAGTTTCTAAAAATTTTCCAAATTTATAATTTTTTTTTACAAAAATTTAATGCCCCTCCAAAAGGCTTGAGTGTGCGGCTGCATACTTCGCACACCCCTTAGGCCGGCCCTGGTTATACTGCTGCTCGGATTAGAAGTACATTTAATTATTTTTCTCGCATTTGCGATGGCTCATCAGATAGGTAACAATTCATCCGCTAGAGAATGAAAATATTAAACATAGCCACTCTCTGCGCGGATTGTCTAGTTGACTATAGACTATGAAAACATGAATTTGTTGACTTATGTTAAATGCTGCATTTACAATTTTGAAGCAACAATCGTCCATGTTAATTAAGTTCGGTTAATTCTCATTTATAAACATCATTTGAATGATCAGTTCGGAGTGGTAGGCGCCCAAGCAGTAAAGTTTATATTATCGATGTCGGAATATTATGTAGATAGTAAGCACGACGATGTAGAAATGAACAGCAACAAAAAAAAAAGAAATGGAGATTCACACGACTGATCGGTGCCCGACAGGGACGGTTCGTGAAATCCGCATGTTTTTTTTCCCCTCGATTTCGGCCAGCAAAACTGACAACATTCCAAACTAGATTACTACCCGATGGCTTCGGTGGTGTTCTGGTTCTGTCAAATTGCGTGTACACCTACCGCAGGACCGAGGAGCCGCAACGCGGCGGAATGTCGATTATGCATTTGGGGTCCCCATTATTTATTGACTTTTATTGAAACCTAATGAGAATTAGGAAAAAAAACAAATATATATGTATATAGATATTAACATTTAAATATTGTTTATAAAAATTGTTATTGTTAAAAATTCATCACATTCGTTTTGAAGTACTACTTCTTGCTCAAATGCTGACTATTATACACTTGTAAAATTCTAGGAGCTAATGTGAAATATTCTGGGAACCAGGTACTACATTGTTAAGCAAGTTAAGTAAAGGACTATTTGTGAGTTCTACCTGGCCATTGCGGAAAAGACGAGGGTATTTCAATTCATTGATTTCTAAAGATTCCACAATATTTTATTTCAAACGCTATTCTCATTGTTTAAATTATTCACATAATGAGAGTCTAACTTTTTATTATCAAAACTACATTTATGTCCTGAAATTCTAATTTGATAATTTCTGAGAATTCTACCAATGTAAAATTTGATTTATTCCGGACTTTTTTTTTATGAAACTATCGTTATTATTGTTCATATGTTGTCCAATATTATTACCGGTTCAGAAAGCTTCATTGAAATTTTTTCGCGAAAAAGGTAATTTGAGTTTTGTGCTGGGCGTTCCAGTATTTCTGTGTCATATTTTCCATTATATCTGGTTTTTAATTATTGTTCATAGCGATTTGTTTAATAATACCTTCTTCTTCGTTGAAAGCAAAATTGAAGAGAGGCATATTAACCAGTCGATGAACCATGCTATTGAAAGCTGCAATTTTCTTGTTTCATTATGAATATAAATTTTCATCATTTAATAAGTACATATATATATATATATATATATATATATATATATATATATATATATTATATATATATATATATATATATATATATATATATATATATATATATATATATATATATATATATATGACATCGAGACACGTCCGTGACAATAAAATGAAGTAAACTAGAACATTTATTTGAAACTAATCAAACAAACTTCCTAACGGAGCTGGTTATACGAGTTCACGAAACATCGAAATATTCCCATATACCTTGAGACGGTAAATGGTAAATGTTAGAAATATTAAGTTGTTTATCACAATCAACGGAAGTGATAGACAGACTGTTTCGCCCTTATTTGGGACTCATCAGTATCATCCATCCATCGAAAGTGATAACCAACCAAATATTTCAAACGTTCTTATATTTTCCTTCTAGTAATACAATGGCATATAAATATGACACAGCGCCACCAGTCGGAAACAAATGAACCACATCTTACAGATATATTAAACATTTCGGCAACGAGAACTATATTTGCTAAGCCAGAGTAAGGTTACTACATCAATTCGATGTAATGCAACATTTACACACCGCCAGTAACAATCGCTCCGAATTTTATTATATAGAGGCAGCAAATTAATATAAAACAGAATTCTTCGTGTTATCGAGAAACGTCCGTGTATACTGTATATATGTATATATATATATATATATATATATATATATATATATATATATATATATATATATATATATATATATATATATTTAATGTATATAGATCTAATAGTCAATCGAATGTTTGAGGTTAAAGTTCATCCGAAACAATAACTACGTAATTGCTCATTAATTATATATGGTTGAGAAGATCTTCTTGGTCGATTTATTCATTATTCATCATTAATTGAATTGAGCGGACCGTGTACCCATTTAGTTGTGGATAAATTCAACCACATATTTGACCGGACGTCCGGCTATATTCTAGAATTCCGAAGGTGGCAAGCCGTCATTGATCTCATTTCTATTTAAAGTTAGAGGGAGTTGCGTGCACTTTACTTACTCTCTAATTGAACGTTAATCGGTTATATCTTGAATGAATTCAGTAGATCCAGGAAAAATTTATTTTGTGTTTTTTATTGTAGGTACGAAGGCTATTACTTATAAAATTGGTACAGCATGCGGCACTTTCGCTTAAATAAATCCTCTAAAATGTTTCATTATTTTGGTAGCGAGTTATTACCTCGAGGCGAAGCTAAGGGATTATAGTATCACGACAAATAGTAGCTGGTCCGATTTTAAAAATTCCAACGGATATCGATAAAACACATATGATTTCATAAGAAAAGTACGAGGAAAAGTATTTTCAAAAATTTTTCCCCACGAAGAATCAAAAAATTATAGCGTTTTTTAGATTTTTTTGTCCATAGACATGTGGTGCTATCTATAAATCTTAAACCTAAACCGATTTTTACAATAATAAAATAAAATGATTAGCATTTAATGTGTAGTTTTTTAATTTATACAATACATTCAAAAAATATTGACGTGGCGCCACCAGACATAAAAAAATTAGTAAAAATTATGAACAAGAATATATTTTTTTATATTTCAATTTAACGATTACTATGATTTAATCTATGACGCTGTTTCATTGCACGGTAGCTTCTTCAGATAGAACTGAATTTCTGATATCTTCCTTTATGTAAATCTTAGTACCTACCTAAAAAAAAAGATTCCAATAACAAATTACATAGTGGGGTGATGGGTAGGTAATCCTTCTATAAATCGAATATTTTCAGCAGGAGGGAATTATTTGAATCTATTTGTCTACTTAATAAGTTATCAGTATTCTCATACCTATTTGTTGGCTTCCCAAAAATTAAATTTCAGTCTCTACAGAAATTTTGTAAAATATGATAATCTGTATTGATTTTCATGTAATACATCATTGGAATGATTTTCCGATGTATTCTACCGATATATATCTTGTTTCAATGATCACATGACAATTTATAAACACACGATGTTGAGAATATATACATTTTTGGTTTATTGTTATTTATATATTTGGTTGAAGAGTTGTTATGGTAAGTATGCGATATTGATATTATAATGTATGTTACTAGTGTTACCGATATATGTTAAAACATTGAATTTCCTGTCAATATCTTTGGAAAGCAGAAAAACTCAGTTTACAACTAAATTAAAATTCTCCTTTTTTAAAATATTATCGATTAATTATAGATTATATGAATGTGGTAGCATCAAATAAAAAGTTGTCTAAGAGTGCCCTTAAATTTTTCCTCATTCATGTTAATATATGACTGAATTAAATTAGCCTGAGAGGACTATGACTTTTCAGTTTATTAATCCCTAGAGTATAATAAACAACAAATTATTTTTTTTTCTAATCATTCGAAATTAATTAATTCACGCAATGAATTAATTTAATTTCCCACAAGTTAAAGTTCTTTTCGGATAGATGACATTGTCGAAAAACACACCCGAAGACAGTGGTCATATTACTCTCATTGAATCAATAGCTTTATTTTTATATATCGATTAGATGACTGGGTATTTCTATTTAGTCAGAGAAATTCATTGCGTCAGTGAACCATCGGCAAAATTCAATGAAAATGCACAAATTAATTATTGAGTGACATTACCACGAATTATCATAGCGAAAATATTCCAATGCAAGTGTTTCAATTATTCAATCTCTTCCAGGGACGTAGCCAAGGGGGCGCCAGAGGGGGCTGAGCTCCCTCTACCAGAATCATTACATACCAGAATTATTACAAACCAAAAATTTCACGATTTTTTCGCAACCGCACGAAAAAATAGTGCACCCAACATGTTGCCTACTCGTCCAAAAAACAATAATACGTATTTTCGGGACTTTTTACTCAAATTACTATTACAATGAAAACCACGATTCTGTTACAAATATCTTTATTTTTATATAAACGTTCACAAGACATCATTACATCTTCATCATCATCGTTGTCTTTGGTTGAAGTTGTGGATTAGTTCTACTACCGATACATATCCGAATTAAATTTTGCATACATAGCTTTGCTAGGCTTATTTACAGCAAATCTCATTTATTACAAAGTGAGATCTAATAGACACAACTGAATTTAACATTTTTAGTATCATTTTGTTTCGAATTTTACATTTAACAATATTCATCAATGAAAATATCCTCTCCACGAATGCATTGGATGACGGTAAGCTTAGAAGAGTAAATGCAAATAGAGCTAAATCTTCAAACATAAATTGGTAGGCTGCATTTTTTGAGTCTATAACCTCCCTCTAAAAAATAATAGGCTTATCAGGGACTGATTCACCAAACAGCTCTTTCCAATCGACATTTAACAAGTTTCAATATTGTATCTCTATGTCAGATATTCTATTGGGAGTTACAAAAGTAAGTGGCAGCTCAGAAAATTTTGGTCTTTGGACTGGATTTAAAATTATAGCAGGACTGAAACTTCTTATCAGCCGAAAAACATTTAAATGCTGGGGCAAGCGTTTCATTAATTCAAGTAAAAGTACTTCAATAAAATCCACACATTTTCCTAATTTCTTCAAACTCTTCAGATAAAATATTATTAGCCGTTAATTCATTTTCAAACTCAGAATATTATATTTTATGTAAGTGGAAATAGAAACACAACTAAAAACGATTAAGGGTAAACAAGTGACGAAGCAAGAGAGAGAATATTAACTTGATTGTCTATTTATAAGCTGTTTGTTTTATTTATTTAGAGTTTTCTATGAGAGATTTTTTATTCATTATTTGATATTAGAATAAATTTTTTGATTTTTCCAAAATGTTTTTTAACGAATATTCGTTTTCCAGTATGCCTTTCTAGGTAAAAAGACAGTAAAAGCTGTATGTTCCTGTCTTTTTTCACGTATATTTATTTTAGTACTTTGTAAAAAAACATAAGCAGTGCTGGCTACGGCCCTGCTCTCTTCCCATAGATGTACAACTATAATATGTATAATACATATAACCATTTTCTTGTTAGGAAGTATTTGTTCTCTCGACTGAATTCTGCATCTTCGATCTAAATTATGGGGGAGGGCGCTAGGTAGGGGCGCGATTTGTATTGTGGAATAATAAGAAATATGCTAATTCACTCCGAGTCAAGTAAGCTGCACTGAAGAGGTATAATAAGATCGAAACATATGTATGCAGATCTTTAGTCGGGGTGACTTGACATTTTCTATAATTCACTGTTGCACTGTGAATGCAGATTTATCGTCGAGGAATACATATACCTAACCAGCTCCCTTGATTGTTTAATAATTTTCAAATTATTGAAGAATGTTCCTTATTCCCTTTATGTGATATATCCTCTTTTGACCTAAATTAATTTAAAACTTTGACTTTCTACTCTGCCTCTCTGGAAGGCCGGTAAATGTTTCGTATGGATTGTAGATATATCGCTCATTTGAAAAGTTTCGAAAGTTCCATCGGAACGTTCTATTCGGACGGAATATTCGACTATTGAATTCCTACCTCGACAGTTTCGAGAACGCGAAAGGCAGGAAATCAACCCCCTCGGAAGAGTTTCACAGTTCGTAATGGTGTCGTCATTATGAAATATATCCTGGCGACGACGAAAACCGTAAACCTCGAAGGTGCTCCAAACCTTGCTGAACGGATTTTATTTTACCGCGTCGCATATATTATAGGCAGCCGGCCGTAATATGGCGGCCGCAATTTTCCACTCGAAGATGCTTTTTAGTGGCAGTTCAATTGAACGAATATGAACAAAACAAATAAACAATAGGAGAAACGCGAACGACGTTTTCCATTTAATCCATCGAATTGCCGAAGACGTTTATATAGAGAACTTCACCCTTCTTCAGGCGGTAGGGTGTATCTCTTGTAAACCGAGGATTGTGGATTCGAGTTCCACCTTGCTCTTAGATGTTGTGTATGTCCAATGAAATTTAGAGGTTCTAAATATGATTAACTGTTGAGTAATGACTCAGTTTCAAGCTTATTGTCCGTTCGGAACCGGCGTAAAACTGTAGGTCCCTTGAGTTAAAAAAATACTAGAAAATATAAGAGAGGAAACCATATCGAACGCTGTGATTTCTAGTTGGACTTTTTTTGAAATTTACGGAGAGATCTTATGAATTTAATTCGAAAAAGATTCTTTCAACAATTTTTGTTATGTTAAAGTGGAAATAATGGATTGTGTGTATATAAATTTAAATATATTTAAATTAAAGTATAAAATGAAATATATTAAAAATTTTTACTAATTTCTGATTTGTATCTGCAGATAAGACAGTATACCGAAACGTATCATTCTTATTTCAATTAGTTTTGTGAAAATGTACCCTATATTTTATTTATTAAATTGTCAGTAGGATGTCTGTAAATGTCGTCATCCCTCAAATTGACGTTTGGCGATTGTATTAGTAGATTCCTTTAAGTTGCCGCCCCGTATATTTCAAAGATGTAGTAAAATGTGAAATGCCAATAAATTTTGTCCCCAACTTGAGGGAAGTTGAAAAGCAGAAATAGGTAACTTTGTAATAGTACCTTAAATTGGTATTATCGGCTTGTAGTCCTGACATCTGCCCGACTACCTGGCAAGAATTCTGGGAATCCTACCCTACTAATACACGAACATTTGGTCTTATCTGCGCTGGCCCAAATTGAATGGAGTTTTATAGGATATCATTCGACAGAGAGAGAGAAGGGGAGTACTTTGGTTTTATCACTTCTTATTTATTGAACCCGAAAAGTGAAAAGTTGCTTTTTACAGTTTTATGACATCACCTTTTAAGACGGAAGAACAAATTTCGTATCAGACTACACTCGTTCTTATTACACATATGTTGAAAAACGACGTTTCAATGTGTTTGTCCAATAAATGCGATGAATTCAGTCATATAGTACGAAAAAAATTATGATGCTCGTGACGGACACAGTTTTAGTCTTATCTTTCATTCGCCAAGTGTCTGAAGTATAAACTTGTGATAAAGAACTTAGTGCTTTCGTTTGGAAAGTTGTGACTGATAAAATTCGGTAATTTCCACTGCAGTTGAGTGATTGATAATTTCGTCATTTCAAACGAATACGTCCCCAACGAGTCCGTTTTTTTAGGCAAAACTGGAGGATTAGGTAATTCCATTGGTTTTTTTCCCCAGTTCCACAATATGCTGACATTCTTGAGGTATTAAGCCTCAATTTTATCAGGCATTATGTGTTTCGAGAAAAATTCAGTAAGGTGCATTTCTGCTTATATCCGCCATAACTTACGGGATACTTAATCAGCATCATTTATGGCGTGAATCCGCCGTAGAGCGCCCATTAAATTTCAATAAAATATGGTCCGCGTGTTCGATTTTCGTATTTTTTCTGGTCGAATATCCGCATTATGTTAAGTCCTGAAATCGTGTACGCGAGAAAGTTTATACCTGAGTTTATGGACTAAATATGGTCCCCCAGACGTTCGCCATGATCAGTACGGGGGATTAGCATCGTACATTTACATGAAATAATTAAAATTTATTGCCTTAATGCGAAGATTACGAAAAATGCTGGGATAAATAAGCACAGAGAGCAGAAATTATTGGCAATACCCACTGGAATCGACTGTCCAAAGATCCTTATGGTAATCGGACGAAGAACAAAATGCCAGTGTGATACATCGCTTCCTCCTGCGTTTACCAATAGTTCAAAACAATGGGTTATTTTGTCATACACTGAATTAAAGAATGTTTAAAATCACTGATGGTTACTAGTTATTACTTATTTTAATAATTTTTATAGCAGTTGTTACATAAGAATATTTTCTGAAGTACGGAGTATATATATATATATATATATATATATATATATATATATATATATATATATATATATATATATTATATATATATATATATATATATATATATACATATATATATATATTATATATACATATATATATATATATATATATATATATAACTATATATATATATATATATATATATATATATATATATATATATATATATATATATATATACATTTATATATATATATATATATATATATATATATATATATATATATATATATATATATATATATGTATATATATATATATATATAATTCTAGATGATCCATGTACAGGATCTCAGATATATATATATATATATATATATAATATATATATATATATATATATATATATATATATATATATGTATATATATATATATATATATATATGTATATATATGTATATATATATATGTATATATATAAATTCTAGATGATCCATGTACAGGATCTCAGATGAATCAATTGATAAAATACTTCTTCTGTCTTCGAATGCCTAAATTATATATCTTTTACTTACAACCGGTTTCGATGTCTATAACAACAGTATAATAGTAACATATGGTTTAAGTATCAACGAGAATTGTCAAAATAAGAAAATCAGGAAAAATACACAAACGAAGATCCTCATAATATCCGAGAAAAACAACATCAAGCAATTAGGGATTAAAAGAAAATAATTTCTTCAATCATTATCATAGATGTTTTTTTTGAAAATTTAGAATCATTGAAAATAGTTTTTTCTCTTTCTCTTTTTCACATTGATAAAACGGCAGTCTTCATGGATTTTAATTATTGAAACTTCTTTGAATTACTAGATGTCGCTTGGAGGATCAAACAACGTAGCTACTTTCGATTTCATGCATATACTAGCTAACTGGCCACGCTGTCGAAAAACTTAATTTTTACAGAAAGTACATAGCTGTATTTCATAATTCTTTCACATAAAAACCTTCTCCATAAAAAACATTTAGATGTGCCAAGTTTGGCGATGATCGGTCCAAACCGTGTTGGAGTTTTGTGATCTCAAATATACATATACTCTTTAGCCTTAAACTCCTTTACTTCTAAATTCAATTTGTAGTTTGGTAGTAGAGTTTCGTTTATAGTATTCACAATGATAATTCATTACATATTATTCTATTTTCTACTGATATGGATCTTGTTCACAAAATTCCGTTTCTCCAAAAATACTGACATACTTAATTGGTTCGAAATTCTGATTTTCCGCAATTTCATCCTGAAATTTAATTCCGCGGTTCATTTTCATCAACATTGGAATTTGGCCAGAATGTTGAACATGCTTGTATTACGTTTAATTATTATGTTAATCGACAATTATGATTCTCGATTAAATCGCGTCCCAAGTTCATCACACAGATTGAATTAGGTTAACACGTAAATAGATGGGAAGTCACCGCCTGACACCGCCTCTCGATTGAAAAATTTTCAATCGTCGACAGGATTGAAATAAAAGCAAATATTGGTCTGAGCTAGCGATTGACATGAACGTTATTTCATAGTAACCGTTTAATATGTGATTGTTATTTTTGTATAATCATCGATTAATACTCATGACGCTGCTGGGGCAGCCTATTGATAATTTGGTCACTGGAAATGAAATTATCTCGAAGTGAGGGTGTATTCCAAACTGTGAATTTGGAGTTTAACCTTCATTTCTCGGAATTGAGACAGTGATGGGGTATTTGTCGGTTTTGTGGTTTTCCTTGTGGTTCTATAAATAATTATTATAAAATTTATACTATCATTTGTGGATTGTCTGTGGAACGTCCCCATCCGTCTGAATATAATGTAAAACCCGAATATTGATAACGCATTCGAGAACCAGTAACGTTAGTTACTACTTCCAGAAATTGCAGCTAAATGAGTAGAGCGTTCCATCTATCCTAGAACCTGTTTATTTTTATAGCTCAGTAACAGTTGCTTCTGTTATATGGAAATAACAGTTCGAAAATAACAGATAGTTGAATAACAACCCAATTCTAGTCTGAGCGTCCTGCTGATCTTCAGTTTATATTGACCGCTATAGTTCATATTTTGCAAAATATGGAAATGTACATACTTGAATTATATGTATGTGTAACGGATTTGAGGGAAAATTTAGTTACATCGGGATCCACAGAAATAGGAGAAATAATATATGCAATCTTGGAAATGGCTCATTATCCACTGAACGTAAAGTCTAAAAGTATCGCCACTTTGTATAAAAAGTAATAAGATTCTCAAGGTGTGCATAAAAGTCCATTAATAAAATGATTCTACGATACATAAACCACTCAGAATAAGAATATAAACATTATGCCTAATAATTTGGGGAGCATCTACAAAACTTTGTGTAATCTCATAATCCACTTTGATGTCTGATTTATGTATATATATATATATATATATATATATATATATATATATATATATATATATATATATATATATATATGACAAATTTAGTTTTGACTGATTCATTAGTATACAAAAAGGTATTATGTATTTGGGATAGCAGTCTTGAGGTAGAAATGAGTGTACTCTTTTCTTTTAACTCGAGCTTTCGAGAACTATAATTGTCTCTTCATCAGGAGCAACTGGAAAATTGAAAGTGAGAAAATGCCAAACAAACACAGATATTATGTGGCAACTTACGATTCGAGGTTTGATTAAGATCTTAAAATTACTTAAAATAGTCATACAAGAGAGATTCAAAACATTGTAGATACATAAAATGTGTAGACAAAGCATTACAAACAAATCATAATATAAAAATTGATCGGCCGAATCGATTATCAGTACAAAAACAATGACAGTTGTAGGTTATGAGTCGAATCATAGAAGTTGCAGGCAGAGGATTTGTGGCCAACAAGGAATATTACCAGTCAACTAAAAATCAATATGTGGGCAGTACCAAACCATGTGTCCATGCAATGGCAATGTACAAAAATCAACCTGAGTGGGGCTTTTACTCAGTGATGCTGGAATCGATCCGTCTGGGATTTAACAGGCGTCCCAGACAGATCGATTCCAGCATCACTGAGTAAAAGCCTCACTCAGGTTGATTTTTGTACATTGCCATTGCATGGACACCTGGTTTGGTACTGGCCACATATTGATTTTTAGTTGACTGGTAATATTGCTTGTTGGCCACAAATCCTCTGCCTGCAACTTCTATGATTCGACTCATAACCTACAACTGTCATTGTTTTTGTACTGATAATCGATTCGGCCGATCAATTTTTATATTATGATTTGTTTGTAATGCTTTGTCTACACATTTTATGTATCTACAATGTTTTGAATCTCTCTTGTATGACTATTTTAAGAAATTTTAAGATCTTAATCAAACCTCGAATCGTAAGTTGCCACATAATATCTGTGTTTGTTTGGCATTTTCTCACTTTCAATTTTCCAGTTGCTCCTGATGAAGAGACAATTATAGTTCTCGAAAGCTCGAGTTAAAAGAAGAGTACACTCATTTCTACCTCAAGACTGCTATCCCAAATACATAATACCTTTATATATATATATATATATATATATATATATATATATATATATATATATATATATATATATATATATATATATATATATATATATATATATATATATATATATATATATATATATATATATATATATATATATATATATATATATATACAGGGTTTATTTCACTAGGTTAATGTCAACATTTAATAACTATTTGCATAAAACATTTACTATTCATTAAAATACACTATAGTTTACGCGTTTCGACTTCTAGTCATTTTCAAAACAATTTCACAATTAATTCAATATTTAAAAGTCTCTTTATTACACAGCAAGGTCGTCGATGTCATACTGGTTATCTCACGTGATTAACTCCTCCTCTTAATTCGTATTTTCTCGGTTTTCTCGGTTTTCTCGGTGAATGATGTTATGGTATATTCTTCCGAAGTTTTCAATGTCAGCTCTTGAGTTTAATGTTGTTTTTTCTTCTCTTTGGATGGCTATCATTTCCATTATGTTTCTTTTTTGTTGTTGTTTTTCTCTTCCAATAATTTTCGTATTTTTGAAATCAAACGAATGCAGTTGTTCAATTGCATGTTTTGCCAGCGCGGTTGTTTTTTTGTTGGTTCGTATAGAGTATTCATGTTCGTATAATCTTCTGTTCAAATACTGTTTTGTGTTACCTATATAACACGTATCACAGTCAATACAATCTATTGAATAGATCGTATGTGTTTCGTTTTGTCGTTCTATTTTTGGTTTCATTTTTGTATATAACGAGCCAGTTATTTTATTAGGTTTGTGGCCTATTTTTATATTGTACTTCTTCAGGACGTTACTTATTTTGTAAGATATTTCTGGTATGAATTCCATTCCCACGTATTTTATGTCCAAATCGACATTTTCTGATTTTTGGCTATTTTGGTTATAAATTTGTTGTATTCTTTTTTTAATAATTGGTTCGTAAAATTTTTTTGGATAATCGTTCTTGTCTAATACTTCTTTAATTTTTCTTATATTTTTAGGTCTTAACTCAGGGTTGGATAGTTTAACTGCTCTATCTGTGAGAGAATTCACAACACTTTTCTTATATTTCATAGGTACGAGTGAATTGTAATTAAGGTATCTTTCCGACCAAGTCTTTTTGTTGTACCAATCTGTGATAATTGAACCATCTTCTCTTCTAATTAAAGTCATATCTAAGAAATTTATTTTGTTGTTTTCTTCTACTTCTTTTGTAAATTGCAATCTATTATGGTATGAGTTGAAGGCCTTTAAAAAATCTTCAATATGTTCAGGTTTTATTGATGTTATACAATCATCTACAAATCTCTTGAAGAATTTTGGTTTATTTTCTAAGTTGTTTATAACCGATATTTCAAGTTCTTCTAATACTAAGTTGGCTATAGTTGAGGAAATGGGTGAACCCATTGCTGTGCCATAAACTTGTGAATAGAATGATTCATCAAATTCAAAATAAGTAGATTTTAAACAAAATTCGACACCTTCCTTGAATTCTTTTTTTGGTAATACAGTATGATTTTTTAATTCTTCCCATTTTTTATCTATTATATTTATTGCTAATTCTATAGGTACATTTGTAAATAGGGAAACTATATCTAGTGAAACTAAAATGTAAGATTCAGGTACTTTTATGTTTTTTATGTAATCATGGAAATCCCATGAGTCTTTGATGTAATATTCGGATTTGCCCATAACTTTTGTTATTATTTCGGAAAAGTATTTAGATAAGTTGTAAGTTGGTGAATTTCTTGTGCTCACAATTGGTCGACATGGTATGTTATTTTTATGTAATTTTGGTAGTCCGTACATATAAGGCGCATGTCCATTGTGGCATATTAATTTATCTTTGTCTTCTTTATTAATTATCTTATTTTTATACCATTCATTTATCATTTTGTTAAGTTTTAATTGTATTTTAGGTGTAGGATCTGTATTTTCTTTTTTATATGTTGTGTTGTCATTTATAAGTTCATACATTTTGTCTCTGTATTGGGTCTTGGTCATAATTACTGTTTTATTAGATTTGTCAGCATTCAAAATATATAAGTCGTTGTTTTGTTTCAAGAATTCTTTAGATTTCTTTAATAATAAACTCATGGGATTTCCATGATTACATAAAAAACATAAAAGTACCTGAATCTTACATTTTAGTTTCACTAGATATAGTTTCCCTATTTACAAATGTACCTATAGAATTAGCAATAAATATAATAGATAAAAAATGGGAAGAATTAAAAAATCATACTGTATTACCAAAAAAAGAATTCAAGGAAGGTGTCGAATTTTGTTTAAAATCTACTTATTTTGAATTTGATGAATCATTCTATTCACAAGTTTATGGCACAGCAATGGGTTCACCCATTTCCTCAACTATAGCCAACTTAGTATTAGAAGAACTTGAAATATCGGTTATAAACAACTTAGAAAATAAACCAAAATTCTTCAAGAGATTTGTAGATGATTGTATAACATCAATAAAACCTGAACATATTGAAGATTTTTTAAAGGCCTTCAACTCATACCATAATAGATTGCAATTTACAAAAGAAGTAGAAGAAAACAACAAAATAAATTTCTTAGATATGACTTTAATTAGAAGAGAAGATGGTTCAATTATCACAGATTGGTACAACAAAAAGACTTGGTCGGAAAGATACCTTAATTACAATTCACTCGTACCTATGAAATATAAGAAAAGTGTTGTGAATTCTCTCACAGATAGAGCAGTTAAACTATCCAACCCTGAGTTAAGACCTAAAAATATAAGAAAAATTAAAGAAGTATTAGACAAGAACGATTATCCAAAAAAATTTTACGAACCAATTATTAAAAAAAGAATACAACAAATTTATAACCAAAATAGCCAAAAATCAGAAAATGTCGATTTGGACATAAAATACGTGGGAATGGAATTCATACCAGAAATATCTTACAAAATAAGTAACGTCCTGAAGAAGTACAATATAAAAATAGGCCACAAACCTAATAAAATAACTGGCTCGTTATATACAAAAATGAAACCAAAAATAGAACGACAAAACGAAACACATACGATCTATTCAATAGATTGTATTGACTGTGATACGTGTTATATAGGTAACACAAAACAGTATTTGAACAGAAGATTATACGAACATGAATACTCTATACGAACCAACAAAAAAACAACCGCGCTGGCAAAACATGCAATTGAACAACTGCATTCGTTTGATTTCAAAAATACGAAAATTATTGGAAGAGAAAAACAACAACAAAAAAGAAACATAATGGAAATGATAGCCATCCAAAGAGAAGAAAAAACAACATTAAACTCAAGAGCTGACATTGAAAACTTCGGAAGAATATACCATAACATCATTCACCGAGAAAACCGAGAAAATACGAATTAAGAGGAGGAGTTAATCACGTGAGATAACCAGTATGACATCGACGACCTTGCTGTGTAATAAAGAGACTTTTAAATATTGAATTAATTGTGAAATTGTTTTGAAAATGACTAGAAGTCGAAACGCGTAAACTATAGTGTATTTTAATGAATAGTAAATGTTTTATGCAAATAGTTATTAAATGTTGACATTAACCTAGTGAAATAAACCCTGAATATAAAAATGTCAGTAAATACCAACGAATTATATATATATATATATATATATATATATATATATTATATATTTATATTAATATTAGGGCTTTTTGGAGGTTGTGGGGAGCTAAAACAACCGGTTTTTTAAAAATTGAGTTGGTGCACCGCCAGTTTTATATAAAGATTTCTTGTTTTTTGATGGTTTGCGCAACTCCATAGCTTTAGATGAAGTTGGAGGGTTGGCTACGTGAATTAAATTGATATGAGAATTCTTTGGAGGTTTCAACTATTCCAACCGCAGCCATTTTAATGTAGATAGTCATGTTTTTTCCTAGTTTTCAAGGTTTTTCCCACATTCCTTTAAAATTGACTCAAAGGACCAAAAATTTATATGTGGAAAATATGGGAAATATGACCCTAGTGTCCGAGCTCTGCAGCTAACTCCTTTTTTTAATGTATCTTACTAAAAATTTCTTTAAAACGATGTTTCTACTTCAATATAATTATTATAGTTGAAAGAAATTTCTCTTTCCTCTCAGTTTATGAGATCAACGGGGTAGTTGCGATAATGTTTACATCGATAGGTGGAGCCTTTCAAAACAAGAATATCAGAACGCAAAACGTAGTTGTTCGATTTTATGAATAAACACGTTGAAATCGGATTGCATTTGAATCGTGCTCAACTGTGAATATATCGAAATTAATAATCACATTATAAATCAAGATAATATGAATTTTTAATACCTTGAAATCCATGTTATGAATGTAATAATTATAGAACCGCTTGATAATACGTGGTAATTTGAAAGTATTATTGTTATTTATTAACGCCCCCGAAGGACATTTCTGACCATACCTACAAAACTCCTATTCATCAGTGAAATAATCCTTTATTTCAATAAAATTACTCTTCCAATAATTTCGCAACAGTGATTGCTTTTATGGATACTGCTAACTATACCTATATTCGCAATCATTCACATAAATTAGATCTGAGTAATCGTCACGACTTCTTTACTCATACATCGTTTTCTTGGGGCTACGTAGGCATAGAATTAATAGCCCTACTTTCTGATATTTGCGAGAAGCCGTTAAAATTTTGTATTTTTTATTAGATCCATTATCTGAAACATAATCAAGATATTCTGTAAAAAGAAAACGACGAAGTTACTAGCTTCAATTGTTTTACGGAACTAGAGAAGTTTGAATAATTTATCCTTTTGAACATTCTTCCACAGTATAAAAAAATTGCGAGAGCAACATTACTCCGTCACTAGGTTCATATTTTCTTCTCATTTTTATTGTTTCATACATTCAAATTCTCAAACCTCTGAATCAGTTTGGAGGAATTGTGGATGTGAGTAAAAGCTTAGCGTTAAAATGGGTGTAATTAAAGAAATTAGTTGAAAGCTACAAAGAGTACATCCCTTACATCAACTCCACGTACCAAATATAAACCCTTTAACTTAAACTCAATCTGCAGAAGCGGCGGAGGTGGTGCAAATCCTGAAATACCACGACAAACTACGATAGAAGAAGAAATTCATATACGCCAAAAGGTACTTCGCTAATATCCACTTAATCCACATGCTAATTTTCATCCCTCTAATACTCTAAGTCAATTTGGAGGGGGTTTGGGAGTTCAAAAACTCTTACGGCTGAGTTTCTGATATTTCGTTCACAATTAATCTCCACATCTTTTGCGTACAGTTTGAAAAATCATGTACATCCAATATCGCTGTCTGGAATATATAAAGCGGATTCAAAAGTCATTCCTATACCTCAGATCTCACTCTTGGCCTTCTTTACAGTGCAATAGTCAATTATTTTTGCAGAAAATAAAATGAAAGTAGATGCCCTGTTCCTTGTTTTGCCTGTTTTATTCAATACGAGAGTAGAAAATCTTTAAAAAGAATATATTATAGGTCACATTAGGTCTTAGGGTATGGATTATTCTCTTGTAGAATATAGACCTAGAATAATAACTTGGTCTAACACATTGAAATCAAATATTTTTAGAAACTTGGAACGA
>JARQZK010000025.1:100000-175000 GCA_030704885.1 Cynegetis impunctata
GGCTGCGACATATTAGGTGCGTTTCGGATGTAAATATTTACACACAGCGAAGCGCTTATTTTCGCAGAAATGTGTACCACATTATTCAGTGGAGAAAATCCAGGTGCAAGCAATCCGATTAGTCGAATACTCTAAACCCCGGTGTCACAATATCAACAATGATTTAAGGGATTCGCTTCTCCATACCAATTAGCCTCGCAAAAACAGAACCAAGGTTATTTAAGTTATCGTGTGCTTTATTGACTTCACCTCTCATGTACATACAGCTACTGCAATAATATTTTACTGACATGAGTTGTAGAAATACTAGAATCAACAATATCGTATTCGATATTTCAAGTCTAACAAATGTTCGCTGTTACCTTAATTTTTGATGGAACTGTTCCTATTATAAATACTAGTTAGTGTATCTCAATCGTCCATCACATAGGTTCGATAAAATATAGGTATGCCTACGAACCCCAATTAGAGTTACGTCTATAGTGGACCCTTCTTCGAGTTACGTCTATGGCGGCCGCACGATCGCCAGCCCTTTGGTCGAAGAACGAACCAATCGTATGTTAGTCACTAGGTCACTTGTGGGAGCTAGCTTGGTGTAAATTAGGCTCTTAGGCTCCTAAAATTGGGTTATTTTCTCGCGAAACTTCTAACACTCGATTCTCGCGATCCGCTTCGCGGATAGATATGGAACACCGCCTGAGTGCTTCACTTTTATTTCAGACGTCCGACGGTGCTCTGCGTCCCGTTCTCGGTAGCGTTCTGCCAAAGATTTTTTCCAAAACTAAAACAAAAGGCGGCTTTCGACCGTCGAAGACGACGAACCACTTACACATTTAGTTTCATATAATTATGCTTGTCCCAAAGAAATTCAGTAAATTCTGCCTTCTTGGCGTTATTATGTACGAAGATATAAAATGCTTATCTCAAAGATTTCATATTCGATCACATTTTCAACATGGTTTTCGAGGATTTCTCCAACAGAAACGACAGATATATACACAGGCATATTGCTATTAATTTCCATAATTCCGCCTTACATGAAAATAGATTAAAAATAACGCGCCTCACTGTAGACTTTCGATTCAGTGCAGTAGTTTATTATTTGCAGAGAAATTCGGCTAAAAATTGCATTAAACCACGAAGCAAGGTGCAAAGAGAAAAAGTTTAGTGAAAATTGAAGAAGCTCTTCTAAAGTGATCAGATTTATTTTTCGTACTGCGTCTAACTCATGTTTTCTCGAAGCGCTCTTCCTAAGTTCCAGACCTGTAATAACCAGCTAAAGTGCGCCCGATGGTGCCTCAAAACGAACTTCACTGCAGAATAAATGCTATACCCTCTTCTTTTCATGTTCCGATTTTCGCCATTAATATTCACAATAACAAAATGGCCGGGCCGCTTGTACTAAGTGTATCTGCTTTTCGGTATGAAGCTATGGAAGCACTTTGCTGGGGATACCGAATATTGAATTAAATTTTGACCGCTAATGGTGCTCCCGTAGTGACAGTGCATTTTTGAACTGAAAGTACATTTATGCATCTGCTGAGTCAGTGGAAGACATGCTCGAGTAGTATTCTTAATGTTCGTAGTAATGGAGAGCATTCGGCATCTGTTCTTAAGTTGAAATCAGTTTTATGGCGCATCTCCCCTTTATTTAACAGAAGTATGTGTAATATACTCGCTGATGCTGCATCACATATTCCAACAACGATAGCTATTAGATAATTAAAATTCTTCGAAAACTTTCCAATGAAAGACATAATGATGTATAATAAAAGTATGGCGAATCACTGAAATGCAAGAATAACAGTGATTTGCTTCTATTTCATTAGTGCTGTTTACTCGAGAAGCAGTGACGATCACAGCGTTGTGAATGCTTAATAAGAGCATGGTATGTATGGTGCGAAGAATCGCGGAGTTAGCTCAACCTTGTTATTTTAGAAACATTCCTTGATTCTTGTAAATTTAAACAGCATGTTTGGTACCTGTAGGGGTTGTACCGTAATATTTCCTGCTACTACCAATCGCAATATAGCTATTATCGACAATAGTAGTAATTACGGAGAAATTTGGCAAATCACTCCTATTTCACAGCACTGATGAAATTTAATAAGATCGAAACTGCGGATTGTGTTTATTGAATTGGAGTGATTTACGATGTTACTGTTATTCGCTTTTGTGGTGTGAATGGATGCGAGATTTTCGATGTTGGGCCTATATTGGATTGGTTGTTTGATTATTTCCATTTATCAATTGAATCTCCTTGTTCTAGAGTGTGAATTAATCATTAATATATCCGTGTGTGTGTGGTGTGTGTGTGTGTGCGTAACTTGAATTTGATATCATGAAGATGACTTTGATATCTTGAGTTTATTTTATAGTTATGCAATAGCAGCGCCCAAACTAGTGTATTTAATTAGTTTCCGGTCTTGTAAAGTGATATTTCGTGTTTGCTGTTGGCTTTAATCCATTGAAGTGTGAATACATTTAATATTGAGTTGAGTGAGACCTTCGGAGGCAGTGTTGCCAACATTATCATCGAAAAACAAACACGGTTACTTTTCCCTAACTTATGCCGGTTTGCGTAGCACTAAATTGATTTCATGGATGCCATGTCATGCCATGCATACGAGTAGGCCTTCTTTACTTCTCCGATTTTATCCTACAACCGAAAATTCAGGAACTGATGCCAGTTAAATATTTATATCTATATTATGGTCGTACTCCAGACATGGATTCAGATCATAATGGACTCCTTTAAATATTCACAAAGCGTACGTATCCTTTTCAATTATCATTGAATGCCATTGTAGGGAAAATAACAAAAACGCAACTTGCAAATGCTCACTTCTTTATTTGGCGTGACACCGTTCTTATTTTTCGCGGATAATTTATGAAATCTCTCATTGATAATAATCGAGCATAATCTACCGCGCATGTACAAAACGTCATAAAACAATTTATCGTTGAAAAAATTAAAACAACGCCGTCTTTAATCTTCGATGTGTTCGTTTCGTTAAATGTTATAATAAAACAATTGTATCCTACTGGTAGGTCGATTGGTTGGTAGGAAGGGAGAGAAATTTCGAAGCTTTAACGTGAGAGAGCTTGTTTAGCAAGACTGTAAGAATTCCTTTTTGCCCCAATATGTAATTATATTCTAAAACGAGTTCTTGCCGCTATGGCTAATAGGAGAGTCAAAAGTCATGCCGTGTATAGCAATGAGTTCTGATGTTGTGCCTCGGATTAAAATGAAATTTGCTACATTGTAAAACAAAGGAGAGAGTCGATTATACAAATTTACTGCTAAAAAATCTGTTCGTCATCAATCATTAGCTTCAAATTCTGGAAGGAAAAAGGAGCTTCGTGTGTTGAATCATCAATGAAATATATCAACATAATCATCTCATTTTTTTCCTTCTGATTTGTCTTATCGGTTAGTACATCTTTCATTAATTGGATGATAAGCTATCAATAAGTTTAATTTCGAATCGACACTTTCTAACTCAGTTATTACTAGTTCTTACAGCATTTGATATTCAAACTCACTGTCACTGTAGAAAAATTATGAAACATGGTAAATTGGTTTTAATATTAAACTTTTTACTTGAAACAAAAAAAATTCTGTGTATTTTATTTTGTAAAATATATATATATATATATATATATATATATATTATATTTATTTGAATTGTTGTTGCCTGTGAACTATGTTTAACTTTTTGATAAAGCTACGGAATGTCGTGGCGAAACTTTTTAATAAAATCGAGTTTTTTGAGATTCACCAAGCCTGTTATTGCTAATAATTTTCAAAAAGATATATATATATATATATATATATATATATATATATATATATATATATATATATATATATATAAATAAAGGGTATTCGGCACATGAACTGTCAAATTTTTTGGGCTATTGTTGAGGTCATTTTCTACCTTTCCACCCTTTGACACTGGGTCCTAAGACTTACGGTTAAGAAGATAAACTTTTTTCTCAAATTACCCCTTTAAACCCTTGTTATTTTTTTATTAATTCTCTAAAAGCACCGTTTGTAATATTTTGTAATATATGCTTGTTCAAATAATTGATAGTTTTTATTTCAATTGACAGTACCAAAAGGACATCTGAGGATTTTTATTCCACAAAATTAGTGATTTTGTGAAAAAAATCAACTTCAAAATTCAATCCTGAAAAAGGTATCAACAATTGAGAGCTTCATTTTATTTTAAAAACTTCTCTACTTGATTGACCTTTTTAACGGTACCTATGCTACACAATGATGAAAACAATTTTTGCCTCGAATTATTAATATTCAATTTTATTTTTATGATCGTTTATTTGAACAAAAGTTAGCTATTAATAAGTTTCTCTATTTACAAAATTTGGGGTTTAAAGGTAGGATTTTGGATATTCTGAGAGAAAAAAGCATGTCTTCTTAACCGTGACTCTCAGGACCCAGGGTCCAAGGATGAAAAGGTAGCAAATGACCCCAACAATATCCCAAAAAACGTTGACGGTTTATTTGCCGAACACCCTGTATATAAATGCAGACCTTCTTGAATATTTTAAATGCCATTTTTCCTAATGCGATTCGATCCTTCACCCGTTTTTTCTTTCCAAGATATTTTGTTCAGGTCCGAAGGAATTAAATTTAAAAGCAGATATTAGTTAGTGGGTTTTATTGAGCTATAAAAATGTAGTTTTATTGTTGATTAAGCCCAACTAACACACCCTTTTTATGTTTTCCGACAAATTGGATGGTTCCTAAAGGATAAAACAGTAGATTCTATAAATAAAAGTTAGAAATTTCATAAATAATTCAAAGGAATGTTTCGTCAGTACATTTCGCTGGCTATGAAGTTTCAAAAAAGGTTCTATACTATTGGTTATATCTAATGGAGGCAGCCCAACTGTAGGCGTAGAAATTCCTAATGAGTATAGCGACGAGTGTAGGAAATTAGTTAGCAGATACAATCACCCGAAAGTAACTTCCACATTTTAAAAAGGGCCCTCTCAAATCGAATTCCCGTCCGACACATTTAAGTGTCACTTTAGAGAATAAGTGCCTTAGAGTAACGACGAACGTAGTTGGGTTTCCTGCGTGAGTTTAAATAACCGTGATGGGTATTTCGATATAACGTTTTGATGCCACGGGCTCACCACTGCACCCATTCTAAATATACTAAAATAAATAAATTCACCGCTTTGCCTCGTTTCTCATGAAATACCGCACAAGTAGCTGTAAACAAGTTCATTTCCGAATGTCGCATTTGTCTGATTCATAGCATTCATTTGAAACATGAGTGAACTTTCAGGCGTTGTTTTTTATTTCTAGGGAATACTTCTTGGGCCTGCAACATGCTTTCGTATCCATGTTTCTTCTTTCTTTACTGGTTGTATTTGAAATATACCCTTATCTGCTACCTGTCATTTGATTGTTTTCCGCATAACGTGATTGCTTTGCTTTGTACTGCAAATTTATTCAAACACCTCGGCAGACCATATTTTAAGGAATTTCCACTGGGCGGTACTAATCTAAATAAATCAAGATGCTCAAAAGAAGTAATTGAAGCCGTTTTAATATCGTACAGAAATACAGGTCGGAAACAGCTGCATTTCCCAATTTCCCGGGTTTTTTAGGAGAATGACCTAGAACAAAACATTTTGCTGTTGATGTTTCTTTAATAAGTCAACCTGCACTCCATGAAACTCGTATCAAACCTGATTATTTCTATTTTCAAGTTTGACTGCTTGGACTTGAAATAAGTATTTTCCCAATGAACAACTACAGTATTATTTTATATTTGAATACCTATATCAAAAAATACTAAAGTCAAATTAAGGTAAATTTAACTGAAAATATTTTTGAAAAGGGCAAAAGAATGTAATCGAATTATTCGTAACTGAATATTTAAGTAACACATTATTCCTAATATGATTCTATTGAAAACCACTTGAAAAGGACCACTGCATTACAATTCGAACTTGCAATCAAATTTTAAAAAAGTAGAAAAAATAGTATTTTCCAAAATACTATTTTTTCTACTTTTTTCAAGTTTGATTGCAAGGGTGAATTGTAATGCAGTTGAGAAATGAACACCGCACCGGCACTCTACGAGGCGAGTAGGCAGCACTAAGCCCTTCACTAGGCGGCAGGTACTCAATATAGTGCTCTACGCCTTAATTATGAAAGCTTTGAATTTAGAACATCATTTGAACCAACGTGAAATTTCAAAGATTATATTAGAAGAATTTCACGTGCTATAGATTGTAGCCATTTGGTTTTCGCCTTTGGATCGAAGAGAATAGAGTAATAACATAAGGCAGCGGATATAAAAGATTCTCAACTGTTTTTCTTGTACAACTAAAAGTTTCCTAGCTATAAATGACATAACAAGATCCGAATGTATTTCATCTTTCTTTGTATTCAAGCACGAATTCATAGACGCCCAGTTACCTAAGGTTCAAGTTCACACCCCTTGACATATTTGCACACCCCTAGGTGTAGTTGCATGCCTCTTGACATTCGTTATGAATTGACTCACCGCTTAGCCACAATCTTTCTTACTTTCTCAAAAATAGTTTTATATAATATAATATATATATATATATATATATATATATATATATATATATATATATATATATATATATATATATATATATTACTATGTTGGTTGGGTACTCGGCATAAAGGGCTACTTGAATCAAACAACCATTGGTCATTTACATCAATATATTTCGGTCCTTGTTAGGTCCTTCATCAGGATGCTAAAAAAGAGTATGTGAGACAAAAACTTGCCAAATCAAGTCAAGAAAAGCCTGTTGCCCAAGACTTACTCTGACTAGTTGTGTGAAGAAGGCAAAAGGCCAAACAGACATCTACTTATCGCATTGGAGGTAATTGAATATGCACATCATTAACATTGACATTATTACAAATCATTAGCTTAAATTACTCAAAAATAGACTCAGTTACAACACGTTAAAATCCTATACAAATTCATCATTTTCAAGCCGGCGTGGAAGGAAATCAGCTGATCATCTGTCATCGTCGTCCTGTTAGAAACTTCAAAAGGAATCATGGAAGGGCCACAGAAAGAGTTCTTCCATGATTCCTTTTGAAGTTTCTAACAGGACGACGATGACAGATGATCAGCTGATTTCCTTCCACGCCGGCTTGAAAATGATGAATTTGTATAGGATTTTAACGTGTTGTAACTGAGTCTATTTTTGAGTAATTTAAGCTAATGATTTGTAATAATGTCAATGTTAATGATGTGCATATTCAATTACCTCCAATGCGATAAGTAGATGTCTGTTTGGCCTTTTGCCTTCTTCACACAACTAGTCAGAGTAAGTCTTGGGCAACAGGCTTTTCTTGACTTGATTTGGCAAGTTTTTGTCTCACATACTCTTTTTTAGCATCCTGATGAAGGACCTAACAAGGACCGAAATATATTGATGTAAATGACCAATGGTTGTTTGATTCAAGTAGCCCTTTATGCCGAGTACCCAACCAACATAGTAATTTAGAAAATACGGCAACACTCCTTGTATAACAAAATATATATATATATATATATATATATATATATATATATAAAGATATATATATATATATATATATATATATATATATATATATATATGGGAGAAATACGACCAAAATTACCAATTTTCTGCGGTCCATTCGAACAAGATAGCGCCACTTTAGGAAGGTATAACTCACAAACAATCATCGTTTTGCGACTACGAGGACACCTTTGTGAACATGTATTTATTTGAATCAATTCATGGGTAGGATCATAGGCTCATCACTTCAATAATGAATTCAAAGATTAAAACAAAAAATTCTCGTGCCAAATGGACGTGATAAGCAAATGTTCGCCTTCATGGTGTGCTTCCTCAAGATACTTTGACTTTTGATGTGAATGTATCAGCCGCGCTTTGTGGAGATTTTAATTACCCATGTAATTGGTGATTTTCACAGATGCATGCTAGCCGAAACCACAGAAAGTATCGCGTTACTGGGTTAATAGAAAACAGATGATGACAATCCTAACTTATTTCACAGTTGCGACGATACCGTCGAATGTCCTTTCGAAATCTTGTTGAAAATTAAATTAAAAATAGCAACAGAAGTTTCGTTAAGAAGGAAGGTATTTTTGGTGGAAAAGCAAATTGATTTCTTGAAGTACGTGTGAAACTATCATACATATGAAATTATATGCATGTTTTTAGCCTCATTTTCTGGGAAAATGAAACACAATAGTGTTTGATACAGTGCAATAGCACTGTATCAAAAGTCAACTGTAAAGTGCGGAAGAGGTTTATATGTGAAAAATCGAAACCACAATATGTGAAAAATCGAAACCAGTTTGTGTGTGTTTTCTCCAATTGTTTCATCTGAAGAAGTATAATAGCATAGAGTAATATGCATTATCATAATACCGCAGGAAAGACCAACACGTTAATTTGGCCATTTAAGAAAAAAAAATTTGACTTGTTTTTCGATTAAATTTTAGGTACCTATATATAATTTCTTCTTCAAAATCTTCGTTTCGAATAAGTTATAAAATTGATTTGGTACGCATACATATACTTGATAAGATTTTCTGTCTTAATTGGTAGGAAGAGTATTAAACTCTGCCTTAGAAAAAACACAAGTGTATCTTCTGTAAGTTTCAAGGGTTTATAAAACAATGCTTGTGATTACATATTTTTACATGGACAGGTTATTCTACTTTTGAGTACTATAACATGTTGGAGTTAATTCTGTTACACGCATTGGTTTGTTCTTTGGTAGTTATCTTTTGCTAAAGGGTGGGTGAATAACTCACTAGCAAATAGTGTAACTAGTTCAGTAGTATTGCATGTGCATGGCATGGCTATACTTTCAGCTATTCTGTAACCAACTGTATTATGTGGTATCAGTGTAATCTGCAGCTCCATCTTTGTGAAACTTCAATTATCAAAAACATCTACTCGTCAACTGAGTGTTGATTGTTTTAAAATAAAATACAAAGTGAATTATGTTGGCATCATGAAATTATTGAGAGAAACGACATTTCAAGATGTGTATGTAAATGTATGTATAGATATATATATATATATATATATATATATATATATATATATATATATGTAAATATATATATATATATATATATATCTATATATACATATATATATATATATATTATATATATATATATTATATATATATATATATATATATTATATATATATACATACATATATACATTTATATAAACTTGATCTAGAATTGGCAATGGTATCGAAATATGTTCATCCAATTTCATGATGTTCATTTTCGTAATGAACGGTCAGTTATTCAAGTTCGTCGCTTAATGTGCATAACCGAGTCTACTTCACAAATTTGGCCCGATTTCATATGCTCTAGACTAGAGATATTGCATTGGGATTTGCTATGACAATTCCCTGCTCTGTGAACATAAGCACCTGCCCTATTAATGAGACAAACTTTTGGGGTGCGTCGAATACACGTCTGTCTGAATTATTATATCTCGTGTTGTTCAAATAATTTGATGAAATGACAAATCATTGTGCGGGAGTGTCATTTACGAAGGGGATGGTTCCAATTTTACTACCGATGGTTTTAATGGACTGCCTCTCCAAAATATTTGTAGAGAGCTCACCTCCCCATCACTCCCTTCCCCAAACATCAGAAATTTCAACTGATTTTAGTTCTTATATATTTGATATGATGGGGATAGCTGGAGATGACAAAATATAGATATATATATATATATATATATATATATATATATATATATATATATATAAATATATATATATATATATATATATATATATATATATATATATATATATATATATATATATATATATATATATATATATATATATATATATATATATATATATATATATATATATTTATATATATATATATATATAGGAAGAATAAAGGTTTAGCTGTCACAAGTTAATTTAATTTATTATTCTGACATAGTTAGATTTCTGGAGGAGTAAAATTCTTTTAATATACTAATGCGTTCCAACTAATTTCATAATGTGTGTTTTTGACAAGATTGTTTCACCAATCGATTATGTATACGTATATGTTTGAAGTTGTTTGTCGTTTTTATATATCTTATGTTAAAGAAGGTGGATGTTCCACCGCAACGTACAATCTTATCGATTGATTTTTGGAATTATAATTTAAATTAACCTGTTGTCACAACTGAACCTTTATAACAGAAATAGGTAACAAATTCATTATACATTAATATATATATATATATATATATATATATATATATATATATATATATATATATATATATATATATATATATATATATATATATATATATATATATATATATATATATATATATATATATATCTATATATATATGCTCCCGCACATCAATTTTGACATTCGATACAGAGCAATAGTGTATAATTTTCGGGGAAAATACGAATAAAAAGGGATACAATACTGAAACATTGGGAACCTATGCTATTGCTACTTCAATTTTTCTCATATTCTTGTATCAAATGAAAGAAAATTTCGACATATTCAGTTTATTAATCTTTAACATTAATTTATTGAGCCGTTCCCCTCTGAGGTGAAAAGCTTGTTGGCTTATATCAGGCGAGTATCTATTTCTTATGTTAGTTTCTCTTGTTCTTGTATCATGTCACGACCTTTTATATTCTAATATATGTTTTTATTTGTTTCAGGTAAGTGATTTCGAAACAAAATCTGTGGAGAAGTTGGTGCCCCGTTCGTATCCCGAGTAAAATTTGGATTTTCATGAGCGACAATGAATTTCTGCTTATATATAATATATAATTCGTTAGTGATTATGCATCCATATCTGGAAGCTGTTCTAAATCTTCGTTAAACGGTAGGTCTATTGGAAGAGTAAGATCAATACCTATATCACCATCTTAAACTATCTCTCGTAATTAATGATTCAGTTTAATGAAGGCATCTTCAAGGAAATTCGGGAGACGTATATATATATATATATATATATATATATATATATATATATATATATATATATATATATATATATATATATATATATATATATATATATATATATAAAACCACGTGCGTGTGTTTTGTGTAACAAGAAAAAATCTTACTTATATATATATATATATATATATATATATATATATATATATATATATATATATATATATATATATATCTAAGAGAATCATATTTTGAAAAAGATGAATGATTTTAATTTTTTAATTTTTTTAAATAAAAATAATATTTCACCCAATCCTGCTTAGGCATTGATAGAAAAGAATTATTTACTAGGAAGAATATTCTCGATTCGTAAACATCTGAAAGAATCACCTTTTTTTTAAGAGATCAATGATTTTTTATTTTCTCAAATAGCAATAAAATTTTACCCAATCCTGCTTATTAACTGAGAGATAGAAAAATGATTTACTAGGCAGAATTCAGGATTCGTTAATATTTGAAAGAATCATAATTTTTTTTAAAAGATCAATGATTTTTTTCACATGAAAATGAAATTTTTCCCAGCCCTAATTAGGTATCGAGAGATAAATGAATAATTTAGTAGGGAGAATTCTCGATTCTTAATAAATAGTTGAATTCATTCTCCTTGAATTTCTAGATTTAGACTTAACTTTGTTATGATTCTATCCTAAAATATTCTAAGTTATAAACATGTTTGCATCTGAAATCTGACAATATGAAAGGTAAAGTACAATTTTGTGTTCCGTTATAGCTTCTGTTAGTTACATAGGCTATATGGCGTTATAACGTAAACTTCAGTATCGAAGTCATACACTAGAATGAATTGGGGCCATTTTGTTTGAGAGGTGTTATTAAATATGATATTATCACGTTGTCGACTATCAATTTAACCCAGTGGACTTTAGTCAAAGTGGTCTACGCCGAAAATTTAATATCTGCTCACGTGAATAAGTTTGCCAGCTGAATTGTGGCATTTCACGGAAAGCCTATTGAACGCGGTGCAGTTGCTTCAGTGCCACAAACATAATGAAAATGGGAACTCTATTATATATCCTGCGGAAAATCTGAGAAACGTACTGTAGCTCGGTGTCATGAATCAGGAACATTTGGCGAAATTTAGTATAAAGTTATATTAGTTTTTATGGCCATAACAACTTTATTTGATCAATTTGTACCAACTGATTAGGATACAACACGCATTCACGTTTGAACTTCATTCGAATGTGAAAACAAACTTGTGTGTGACCTAGCGCATTCATCACGTGTACTGCCGTGTGCCTGTGAGAAAATCGCTCATCTAACTGAAACATAAAACTGTCTGTTTACGATAGATTGGTTTTTCGGTACCGTGCTAGGTATATACATAAATGGGAGCTAACAGGTTCGATAAAATTGACCAAATTCATTTGAAATACGAAATTTCTCAAATAATTCCCCAGATAGAGCTGATTGAGTTCTGACACTTCGATTTTTCCATTCATCCCTAAAGTGGTGGAATTTGTACCAACATGCCTATGAGAAACTCACTCATCACTGAAACATAAAAACTGCCTATACATTAGATTGGGTTTTCAGTACAGTGTAATATAATTGAATTGAAAGTGCTAACATAGTGCTTTATTATTTCTCCAATACATTGATTGAGTGAATCTTTCGTGACAATTATTTGTAAAATCGAAATGAATACATCCCGAATGTGGTGAATTCTCAGCCAAACATAAACTGCCTATTTATAATGGATTGGTTTTTCAGTAAAGTGTTATACAAATAAATTGGAAGGAGCCATGGTGCATTGAAGTGTCGAAAGAAACCTCCATGACCTGGATGTCCTGGATTGAGTCGATCTTTCAGAAGATCCAACAGGGTTGATACAATTATCTGAAATTCTTGAATATTCTGAAAAAACCCCCATTCATGATTGAAATCAACCGCAGAGTACCAGGACAGTTGTTTGAAAAATCGAAATTAATGCTCCAGATGGAGCTCACTATATGAGTTGGGACACTTTCATGTGTCCATTTATCCTTAAGGTGGTGAAATTTGGACTGATGCAGTTTCTAGATAGTTATCAACAAACAACTGAAACAACAGACAACTCTTACAGCCTTTCAGAATGTGGTAATCAATTAGATGAGTCTGGCAGTGGCATTATACGTTAAAGTGTGTTTCATCTTCAAATCTTTCAATTCAAAATTTACTCGAAAAATTATAAAGCAGTTAAAAATAGAATGATATGATATACCTGACAACAAGGTACATCTTGAAACTCATGTCATGCCGTTCTCGAAGTTGAAGTTACCAATAGTTGCAGATTGAGAAATATCACAAATTTCTATTATTTTCGAGATGTTGAAGTTTATATATTTATTTATTTCTCTCTCTCTCTCTCTCTCTCTCTCTCTCTATATATATATATATATATATATATATATATATATATATATATATATATATATATATATATATATATATATATTTATTTCTCTATGTTTAATCGGTAATTATTCTCTCGTCTTGAGGATAAGATTGGTTGCATCATATTCTGGAGGTTGAAACATAGAAATTTCCCCCATCGAGCTTATTCCCGATACGGAGGTCTGGAATAAATTTCGTGAGAATTGTAGAAACTGATATTTTGTTTTCTTTGCCAGCTAGATTAAATATAATATATACGATGCAGTATCAGTTACACACTGATATCATTTGAATCAACAGTTGGAAATTTGATAGGACACGTATTCAATTAGTTTTTGATGTTATTAATTTCATTTCTCTTTCGTATCTGATACGGCTTACGCTCCACTAGCAAAACAGTTTCGTCTATTAATTTTTAATTCATTCACGTCTCACGTGGTCTGTTCCTGTCAATTCAAATTGTGCGTGCGTAAAAGAAACATGAGCCTACTACCTCAATAACCAGTTAACTAGGTACATCACTGATGTTTTACATGCTGAATATATTTAGTACTGACTATATGGATGAAACTTAAAATGGAGAATCAATCGTAAATAATTAAATAATTTCTTCAACGGAAACATGTATTTTTGGATGAAAAAAATGAATCAGAAGTGTATAGAGCACGTTTAAAAAAGAATATATATATATATATATATATATATATATATATATATATATATATATATATATATATATATATATATATATATATATATATATATATATATATATATATATATATATATATATCTATATATATATCTCTATATATATCTATATATATCTATAGTAGGAGTATAGTTTTACTAGGTTAAGGCCACAAATACAGTCAATTTTAATAATATTTTACTTCTAAATATCACAAATCAAATTAAAATTACGCGTTTCGACTTATGTCGTTTTCAAATCGAAACTTTTGGAAGAATTTACCATAATATCATTCATCAAAACCACAGTGGCCATGTAACTTAGAAGAGAAGAAGATAAACTTGCATAGATGTTATTGTATTTGAGGGTTATGTTAATTATTATTTAAAAACGAAATAAGTCGAAACGCGTATTTATAATTTGATTTGTGATATTTGGAAGTAAAATATTAATAAAATTGACTGTATTTGTGGCCTTAACCTAGTAAAACTATACTACTATATAATAAAAGTGGTCAGTAAAATTTGAAGAAAATATATATATATATATATATATATATATATATATATATATTATATATTCTTCTTCTTTTTCATCATTATTCGCTCGTGTACTCATGGACATAGGCCTCTCCGTACATCGTCCAAGTTTGTTCTGACTCAATAACCATCAGTTAACAAGGCACCTCATTGAAGTTTTACATGCTGAAGTTCTAATATTGTTGAAATAATTAAATAATTTCTTCAACGGAAACATGTATTTTTGGATAAAGAAAATTAACCTGAAGTTTATAGAGCACATTTAAAAAAAAAAAAATATATATATATATATATATATATATATTCTTCTTCTTCTTCTTTTATCTGCATTCCCTCGTCCACTCATGGAAATAGGCCTCTCCCTGTAACTGAAAATTTTCATGCGATTCGAAAAAAATGATATATAGTGATCGTTAATCATTTTCTTATCACTTGATATATTTGATTTGTTACCGTATTTGAAATATTAATTTAAAAAAAAAACTAGCACAAGTTTCACAAAATATTAGTGGATACTCTTCGACTGATGTTGAACGCAGATCATTTCAATCTCACCTCTCATAATTAATTATTTCTAGTTAATGAAACAGTTCAAACGATCTGCCGTATATATCACAAGTCACGAGGCTTGACAGTACTTCATATCGTGGAAGATGAAATGTAAGACACACATTTTCAGTTAGACTATTCACAATCACAAGACGGTCGGTCCATTCAGTCGGGGTTCATTAGATGAGAATGGCGATCCAGCTAGTAGAAACTTGGCAAACTTCCCTCAGGAGCGTTGCAAAAAATTGAATATAATTGTCCATTAGTAATTCTAAAATAGACGTCTGAAAATTTGAATGGAGGTTAATGAACATTGATCAACCAGTATAACGAGTTTATAGTATGCTATTATTCGGCAATTTTCCGATCGCTTTTTATTTTATCACTCAGGAAAATTTGGTATAAATTGTATTGTTAAACTAGTTTCCAAGAAATTTTATTATTTTGAAATTTGTTGTTAAAATATGTAAAAAAAAATGAATTCATCCAAATATGGACCACTTCTTGAACGTCGTAAAGTATTGCCCTTTGATTAAATGTCATACAGTAATGTTGACTGTAGTACAGTTCACGTGGTTGTCCTTTATTCATTATTATCATATGTAATCTATAAAAATTGCCACCCTCATTGAAATATTCGCTTTTGTTACGCTTACATGATGTCTTATCATTTTTAGGCCCTGTTTTTAATGTATGGAGTGCAATGGAACTAGGAAAACTGAATACATTGTCGTCGCGTTGCTCATGAAATTATCAAACCTCATTCTGAGGCCATGCGAATGATTCATGAAGTCCGAATGGACTTCATACATATTGCAAAGTTTAAACCGAAGCGCATTAACTAATCAAAATTCAGTGGAATTTTTCGAATTTCGAAACGTCATTCGTCAGCTGTTTGAATCGGAAATACCTTCGTCGTCAATAAATCCTCGTCCCGGACGTTCCACTCGCCGAAGACTCCTAATGAGTAACGCACGCGTAACTACCAGGAAGAAGAAGAAACATTTCTAACTCGAAAAACGGAGCTGGCGATGGGAATCTCCACGGTATGGAACATAGTCTTGATTGCGATACATCAACTCTGTCGAACTGTAAATTTGAACATGATCGTAAATAAAGTATGTAATATCAGTTAGAGCGCCTTAAATATCTCGTAGCTAACGGATAGCTTCAATAAAGGAGAACATCGGAATGCTGAATATTACCTGGCAAATACTCCACGCAATGTTTCATTCAATCCCGAATGCTCAGAATCGATCTCATGCTTCGGGACAAAAGAAAAATGCCTGGAACCACACCGCATACTACTCTCCGTTTAAACACCCGAGTTTGCGGTGGACAATCTCAGGAAATTCTTCTATTTTATGTGAGATGTATGTGAATATACAACATCTCGAGTGTTCTAGATTACCGAAATGTATACGTCTTGTTGTGACCCTCATAAAAGCTGTGGAATGGAAATAATATGAGATTAATTTTGTCGTAATGTATTGGAGTTAAATTGGAATTTTCTTAAATCCCAGCTATATGTTGGTAATAAAACATAGTTCCATGAAAAAACTAATATTGCTTTTTTCAGGTATAGAAATATTCCTGGGAATCTTCTATTGAAGTCAGAATTGGTTATTTATTGTAGATAACGTATGAATTTGAAGTGGATATTTGATAATAATATATATATATATATATATATATATATATATATATATATATATATATATATATTATATATATATATATATATATATATATATATATATATATATATATATATATATATTATATATATTAATATATATATATATATATATATATATATATATATATATATGTATATATATATATATATATATATATATATATATATATATATATACATATATATATATATATATATATATATATATATATATATATATATATATATATATACATATATATATATATATATATATATATATATATATATATATATATACACAGAATTACTAAACGCCTTTTTTAATTATGCATAATAATACATATAGTTTGGATAGTTGTTATAACATAATTGTTCATTGTTCCCATTATAAGTTTTCACGTTAACATTGTTATCAGAAAGTATGTTACATTTGATAAAGCCATAATGAGAATATTGTTTTTGTTAAACTAAAATATGAATAAATATTGCTCACCTGAAAATATCATAGTTTTAAATAGTTTCTATTTGCTCTAGAAAGTTGTAATATAAGGCTAATATTAATAATTCATTTAATTACTTTCAAACTTTGTTAATTCATTGATTCAAATTATTTAATGATTTTCATATAAAATTTAATATTATATTCATGGGAGACATTTTAATATATATCGTATATCAAGCAAGAGTATAAAACAATGCTTTGGGAAAAAACACCCTTGACATATTTTTTTCGTATAGTAAAAATAGCGAATATTCAATATAGACCGTCCTTCGTGAGTACCTATTATAAATGCATTAGTAATAATTTTTCTCAAAAATTAAGTATACCTCAAATTTAGCCTAAATATATAATGCTCCCAGAAAACCTGATAAATTGCCCAAATTGGCAAAGTTCAGATTACGTAGTACCTTATATATATTAGCAATTTTTATTACCTGTTCCAAAAGCTTGTACTGAAAAACCATATACAATCATCGAAACATGAATATATCTATAAAATGAATTGTTTAGGAATTATTTTGTAATTTTCTCGCTCAAAATATTCAACGGTTTAGTTTTAGTTCAAAATCTTATTCGGTACTCTAGTACTAGTTTCTCCGATACTATAAAAACGTAAGTGCGACAGAATCCAATGGAATGCTCTCATACATTCAGAAATAAGAGAAATGCAGTATTCTCTATGGAATATCTGCCTATATATGAAGATGTAACAAATTAGGAACAATGCAAGCAAATAGGAGGAACTGTATATTTTACAGCTTTGTATTCGGACGTGGAACATATAAATCTAACATTGAGCCGAACTGACAGCTATAGGCGAGAATGCCTATGCTAATTTGAGCCAATGTGTCTCAATTACCTGAAAATAACGTTTTGTTAAATATACAGAGAGGGAGTGATCGCAAAACTGAAATCACAACGGTTTGTTTTTCAAAAAGGTATCTTATGTGTAGAATTCGAGAGTGTTTTAATCCCGTCGAATTATATTCAATGCTTAAATTTAGTTAGTTGCATTTCAACTTGAGGACGGGTACGTGCGCAGGGTTTTGAATGTGGATGCCAAGTTGAACGCTCAAACGTTAGAAATGTTTCGTTGAATTCCTGCAGGTAGTTCGATAACATTGTTTAGATTTTGCGATCGTGTTTTCGCAAACTAAAATAAAATACGCTATGATCTCAACGAGACTACGAAATAGATAGCCGCGCGACACGAACCACACGTATCCGGAATTGTGTTAGCGCAGACAAGTATCTACAAGAATGGATATCCACGCGGGCAGAGTTAATAAATTATATATATATATATATATATATATATATATATATATATATATATATATATATATATATATAATATAATATATATATATATATATATATATATATATATATATATATATATATATATACAGTGCTTTCATGATGAAAAGAACAAATTCATTAAAAAATTAGGTTTCTATTTCATGTTAAAATCCTCGGCAGGTCGATTAGTATTTTTATTTGGGCAATTTTCGCAATAAAAATTTTGTATACAGGGTGTCTCATTCAAGAGCTATGGCTTTGTCATTAGTTTTTTAAAGGTAATACCCTGTATATTATTTCACTTTACAATTCTACGATAAATTCTTATCACTTTTTGTGAACATACCATATGCCTCAACTTGATGGATTCCTAGATTATAACGGAGATAGTGGAGCACCTGGAGATTTAAAATGTGGATTAAAAGTACAAAAAAAAATTTAGGTAAACATTGTCATTAAATCTGAAGAATGAAATTTCACATGTACCATCTGAATTCATTCACTGGTGCTGTATAGTCCGCAGTTTTCACGTTTTTAACGCTCCAGGCACTACACTACTTCATTGTTTAAGAAAATGCAATTACTTGAGAGAGAACGTATTGAAGTACTTATGATGATTGGTTTTGGAGATAGGGTGCGTTCACAAGAAGAAGTCTGCAATCTATTCAATGAAAATCATCCTGATCGTCCGCCAATTACTAGATCGACAGTCAGCAAAATTGAATCAAAATTCAGGAGATACGGCCACGTTAGAGATTTACCTAAAGGAAGACCACCGAGAGTATCTGAAGAAACAGTGCTGAACGTTCTACTAGAAACCCAAGATAACCCTCATACATCCATTACTACAATTTCCAATAATTTCAATTTATCAGTAGGGTCCGTGCATAAAATACTTAAGGTAAATAAGTATCATCCCTATAAAATTAAGCTGGTAACATGAATTATTAGAAGACGATTTTGACCGCAGAGTACAGTTTTGTGAGCAGATTCTTGAAATTCATAATCAACATCTAAATTTCATTACAAACATAATTTTTTTCTGATGAAGCCACCTTTACTTTAAATGGCCACGTCAACAGACAAAACTGTAGGTATTGGGCGACCGAGAATCCTCATTGGATGCAAGAATGCCACACACAGCGCCCTCAAAAAATTAATACATGGGCAGCGATTGTTCGAAATCGTATAGTTGGTCCCTATTTTTTTTGAAGGAACACTAAACGGAGAGGACTACTTGAACTTTCTCCAGTTCGAACTCATTCCGGCTTTAGCTGTTTTTGTTTCCTAACCCACAAGATCCTGACATACCTAATAACGAGATATGGTTTCAACAAGATGGGGCACCTCCTCACTATTCAATCGCTGTTCGACAATTTCTTGATGCAACTTTTTCCCAACAGATGGATAGGACGGAGAGGTCCGATTGAGTGGCCGCCAAGATCACCGGACATAACCCCATTGGATTTTTTCTTATGGGTTATTTGAAAGTCTAAAGTTTATTTGAATAGACCAAATAATATTGATGATCTAAAAGAGAGAATCAGGCAGGAAATAAGACTTATCAGTCCAGAAGTAATTGAAAATGTGCAACGGGAAACATTGAATCGACTTCAAAAATGTCTCGAAGTAAACGGACAACAGATTGAACATATGTAAAAATTAAATTAGTAATTACATTTGTGTGTTTTCATATCGTACCTCTCATTACCCACTATCTCCGTTTCTGGCAATCCATCGAGTTGAGGCATATGGTATGTTCACAAAAAGTGATAAGAATTTATCGTAGAATTGTAAAGTGAAATAATATACAGGGTATTACCTTTAAAAAAACTAATGACAAAGCCATAGCTCTTGAATGAGACACCCTGTATACAAAATTTTTATTGCGAAAATTGCCCAAATAAAAATACTAATCGACCTGTCCGAGGATTTTAACATGAAATAGAAACATAATTTTTTAATAAATTTGTTTTTTTTATCATAAAAGCACTATATATATATATATATATATATATATATATATATATATATATATATATATATATATATATATATATATATATATATATATATATATATATTATATATATTATATAATATATATATATATATATATATATATATATATATATATAGTGGTGAACTCATACCTTTTCAGTGCAGCATATCGTTTCCCAAGTTCACTTTTTCCAATAAATGTAATACTTAAACAATGTTTTTCTGCAGCAAAGCACGAAATGATTTTACGACCTTCACGTGTACATGTTATATTAGGAAATTACATTTTTGACTCAGACATGAACTGATGCCTCGCCTTCAAATTAGATTTGCTTTACAGTTACACGTTATAGTGGTATAGAAAAAGGGCGGCGAAAAAGTTATACATAGCAAACAGTTCAACTTCGATTACGACCAGGGGACTGGAAGGCAGAGAAGCCTAACTCAGCTGTCCGAAGCCCAATTTTTACTGTCGCTCACATATATACCTCGAGATTAAATTGCGGCAATATCCATAAAGTGCTATTTTTTCATAAATGTCGCCTGTGATCTGAAAGCGAGAGAGGGTATAACACAGCGGTAGCAACAAGCGGACCGCTGAAAATCAAAACTTGGGCCGCCAAATATGAGCTACTTATTCAATTCAAATAATATTTTATAATAACTAACCTTCACCTCGCGCTTTTGCTCGCATAGACCTGTATTATGTGTTCCCTGGATGAAAAATATCGTATGTCCAGGTCTTGGTCTACCTTTGTGCCAAATTTCATAAATCAAGAATTCATTCATCTACTGACAATTCTTCAATATAGACAAGGACTAAAAAAAAAAATATATATATATATACATATAATATATAATATTTTTCAAGTTGTATGTCATATCTAGGAACTAATTTTCTACAAGATTCCAAAACTTCACAGAGATAGAGAAGCCGTCTCATTTCCACAAATCGCTTTATGAAGTGACTAACGTGACTGCGATGTTGTTGAGTCTTTCAAATAATTGACCTACAAGAAGAGAAATTTTTTTCAAATGTATAAAATTGCATCCATCCCATTACTTAATACCTACCCCCCATGTAACATGTCTTCAGGTAGCACCCCAGTACGGATGTTCAAAATTATCGCTTCAAATCATGAGAAATTGTATCAAAATGATCAAAATTTTTCGATTGCTAGTCGAACAGATCCCAAAGTGTTCTCTGTAGTTATAAATTTCATATGAACCTTTGAACAAATACAAATATGTCTTGGAGATACTCATCAAAATTGTTCTCTCATGAAATGAACCATTACCTAATTCAAATCATCAACTTTTTCAAGTATCTTTGTGTGCGAACCTGTCAATTTAATGGTTAATCATAACTTTCAATTGGTGTATACGCCATAGCTGGAAAATTCTTCAGTAATACAATTTACATTTCATATTTCGATTTGGACTTCTTTCAGCAAGAAAATGTGTACTCATTTTTATCAATTTCTTTCTGGAAGAGAAAACCACAAGCCGTCCACGTTGTCTGAATAAGAAAGGTTCTTCGAACTCCCCTCCGTAACCTGAAACTCATTTGCGCTGTGTGTGTCTTTGATGGTCCATATATCTTGGAAAACAAAATTAATTGGCCTGAAATGTGCACTGCTACAATGTTTATAATCTGCAACATATCTTCCAGAACGGGAGCGAAAGTTGATGTGCTTCCCGAATTTCTTACAGTTGTAGACTATCGGTAGTGGAACAATCAGCGTGAACAAAAAGCTTGTTTGCAGGAAAAATAAAGGATTGCGCTTGTTTTCGTCTACATAACACATCGCTTAACGCCAGAGCCCTCGTTTGCCGAGAAAATAGATTTAAACTACAAAGATTTATATGTATTGTCTTACTTCTGCATTCGTCTTGAACTGATCGTTCACTATCTTCTACTTTTTACTCCAGATCACTTAATCTTTGGGGAATAAATAGAATCGCATGAAACCAATCGCAGGCGATTTTTACAACGGCTGTTATTCGAATATGCTTTATGTTCGAACTGAACAATTCCAAGTTATAGATTGAGAACACATGGTATGTTCAGATATACAATGAAATTTGATTCTTGCAATTATTCTTGAATGGATATTGAAGTTCGGCAAACAATCCATCGATACATTTCAGCCTTAATGTTACTACTGCATGATTTATATGTTCAAATACAGTGTTCTAGCACCGTAAATCTTATTAGTAGAACTACAAAAGACGAGATGTGTCGTGGGACACCAGGCTGAAGCGAAGTTTCTTGCGTTATATATTATGTATTAAACAGCAGGCACGAAATAAATTAAGAAGGTTCGAGAGTAATTAAATTAATTAAAAATGAAAGAATGGTGATAAAATTGTAATTAACAATTTTAAAAGTTATGAAAATATACATTTCATGATTAATTATTATAAAAGTATGAACTTCATCAGCTCATTCAAATTTAGTAATTATTGGTTTGTGGTGAGTAAAGTAGGACACATTATGTTTCCGATTCAAATATTAGAGCCTCGAAATGACTATCGATAGTGTTGTAGATTTTACTTGATCATTGTTAATTCTTGAAACAAATTTTAAAAATGGCTCTGAATTTATTTCAGGAAGGTTGCTGTTGAAATCCTTGAATGTAAAACAATAATCCTTCAATTATAAAATTATAAATTCCTATCCCTGATTATTATCATGAAAATAGAGAGTGGGTTATTTGTAAAAATTATATTCAATTCTTAACTTCAGATTCTTCTTAAAGAACTTGATTTGGGCTGTATTTTACTCACATAGATTAGCTTGAGATTTGGTGTCCAACTGCACCATTTTCAGGCACCAATATATAATATGTCATTGTTATTGCCATAATAAATTTTTTTCGGTTCTTCAATTTCTTTTCTACTGCACAATTAGCTCCCTTCATATCAATTATTCTTTAAGATTTAATTGTAAGATGTAATTATCATTACATTGTACGAAATATCAATAATGTAAAGTTGAGGTTCGCCCTTATTAAAGATTGATATTATTGTCAATAACCTTTTTGATTCTTCACAGCTACTTATTTCAGGATATTTTATACCATATTAACTACCTAGTTCACACTTTCGCGTATTTACAGGTGAGCAGAAAGACAAAAAATATTTGAAAAAATTTGTATTGATTGATGAGAATAGCTACATGTTCTATATTTGAATTAGGCCAAAATAATTTGATAATACATTACTTTCACTGTGTAATCATATTTGTTCAATTATATCGAAATGCAAACCCATCAAAAAGTTGAAGAGACATTCCTTGATAGTTATGCGCTACATTGATATCAAAATGACATCGAAATATTTTATTAACAAAAAAGTTTTTTACTTCAGTTATCTGTATTTAATGAACGATTGTGCTTTTTCATCGACTTGTACTATTCAAACTCAAACAAAATATACGTCAGCCATATATTTAACCTAGTTCCCAGTTTACATAATCGATAAACGTCCTAAAGTTTTACCATTTGAATGAATAAGTCCAAATCACGAATGAATATTAACCATATGAATTGGTTCAATGGATGAAACGTGACGTGAAAGTCTGAATATTTGTTTGATAGTAATTCGAAGAGTTATTAAATGAGAAAAAATTTGAATACACTGATACCTAATTTCGTCATCACTATCATCAACTATCGAATCGCACTCACACTTCTTTCTTTATTGATGAAATAACTACGTTTGAAGGTAATGAAATGAACAAAATAGGTTATTTGTATTATTACTCGCAAGTCTTGCTATATACGCATATACTATTACAGCTGACGCTCACGTGACTTTTATTCTTACACATTTTTTAGCCTAATTTCATTCGCCAAATTTCTGAATGGTAACGTCCAAGAGTTACTCTTGCACCTTTTTAGGCTTAGCTTCAATTCGCTAAGTGTTTGGAGTGTACCTTGCGATAAGAAAATTCGCTTCAATAAAATAGGTTACAAAGTTTTCTCTTCCAGTTTTACTATATAGATTTCTTTTTCTCGCAGAATTCGGCCATTGGTTTTATTTTCGTTCGGCGAGAATAGAAATATTTTTCAATCGAAACACACCATTATGGGAAATTCAATAAAATTTATCGGAATATTATAGCATTCGTTGCAAATCTGTGCAAACTCTGATATCCAACGTTTCAATTTGCTATAGTTCATTGAACGAGAATTTTAGAATCAGTTGTGAAATGAAAATGTTGCTAAAATCACACTGCTGAATGGCAATATCCTAGACGAACAAGTACACTGCGGTATTCCAACAAAAGGACACTCAGTGAACCGAGAAACGTAAATATTATTGGCTTTCTAGGATTGTTACGGCGAATGTCAATTCTATAACTTACTTCTCACTCGTCCTATTGTGAGTTTCAGGGAGCAATATCGTTTTATTTCAAAGGGACTGATTTGTACTCTAACGCCGCCACGCGGTTGTTTGAAAGGATTTAATGACTACAATTTATCCCTTATTGAGGCAAACCGTCACCCAATAAAGGTCAAGCTAGACGACAATACCTTGTCGTTATATGTAGTAGATTATTGGTAAAATTTATGATCATATATTTATAGAGTATCTCACTAAAACTTGCAAACGCTGGTGCTTATCTGGCTTCATCATCGCTATACTCAACTTCTACTACATTAGGTTCGCATTTAATTCTTCATTAATAAAATAACAACAATACGACTACTGCTGACGACCACGCACGGCAACGCTGTCGTGTCAGTCTCGAATAGGTAAATATTTTTTTAAATTACTATTGATAGTAATTACAGAATTGATTCTGTACTTCAAAATCATACGCATACTGCTAAAGCGCACTCCTACACACTGTCGTGACTGTAACACATTTTTTGTCTTTCATTCGTCGAAGGAATTTCGTACCAATAATGTGAATCCTACTTTCAAACCATCACTCCTCAAGAATTGTAATTCCAAGGCAAAATAAAGTAGTGAAGAAGGAAAGATTATCGGATCAATAAATTTAAAGGTGAGCAACGTTATCATGTCTGAGTATCATTGGGTCGATGCAGAACTCTTCGCTTGAAGATAGCAGGTATCCCTGTCGGTTCTGAGAATGATGCGGGTGCTGATTTAGTTTAGTTGATTGGATAGTAATTTCCTCGACTAGCCAATCGATGGATCGACTATTGCTCTTACAATTTGTTCTACACAGAACTTGATGCAAAGTGATAATGAATCTCTAAAAGGAATTTCCGTTAGAGAACCTTGTGAAGTTGTAAAATTAATATATATATATATATATATATATATATATATATATATATATATATATATATATATATATATAAGGCAATAGAGTAATATATGAGATTCCCCAAAATACTAGAGGTAGCCAATAAAACGATGTAGTGTGCTACTAATATCTTGTTTATTCTAACATCAAGCTTTCGTCTACCAATTGCAGACTTCATCAGGAAGCTAAAAAAGTTATTTTTTCCTTATATAAGTCAGAAAAAACTTTGAAATTAATAATTAGTATTATTTATGTTTTTTTTTTAAATACTTATAAGAGAATTCAAGATTGCTCTAGCGAGCGAGCAGCCAGTTTTTTATAAAATCAGTAGTACAGCATAATGCAAATACAAAAACCATATCAGACATAACTAATTTATAAAACTTTTACTTTTACACATAACAAAACCACAAAACAGTACTGTAGACAATTTAAGGAACATATGTTTGTGTGATATAGGTACCAATTTTTGTTAAAATTTATTTAATCCTTGAGATGAATTGAGATTTAAAACCTACAAATCATTTGAAGTACCATCAAAACAACATTATTTTATTAGAAGTGTTCGGTTTTCATTGAAAAACGAGCTAGATTCGTTAAAAAATGTGGAGAATACTTATTTTCGTTTTTTTTGTTGTCACATATTTTGTTGGTCGCAACGCAACGTAAAGCTTGCCAGATCACGGACAGTGTGGTTCGAGAATTCGCTTTGTGAACCTCGCTTCGGTATACATACTTATTAATAATTTAGTGATTGATTGATCGGAGTGCCGAATTACAGACAAAAAAGGTGTGCTCAACTCGGGGTACCCCTCAAGAAGAAATTTACAAGTAGAAGAACACTAGAAAGGGTGAGTCTTGGTACTTTTTACGTTTTGCTTAGTGCGACCTATATGGACTTGTCGAAGATAGTGTTAGTTGAACATTGTCTCACACATTTTTTGGTCAATCGAGCCCGGATTTTTCGTAATTCATCCTTTCTAATTTTGTTAAATTTATCGTCATTTAATACGCTAGAACGTAGATTTCATTAAAAATATACCAACATATTTTCTGTAATTTAAGTATTCCTTATCGCTATTTGTCTACACGTTTTTTGTGAGTGAAAGTAAGATTAAATTGTTTGATTCTAGTAAACGCCAAGTATTAATCCCGCTGTTAATTATTGGACAGAGTGGGGTAACGCTTGCGCGATCATTTTCGAATTTCCTTCATATTGTCGTTCGTAATTAACCTCTCAGTGATCGTACGAATAATCTTTGACTACAAAAGAGTCTATAATTTGCAGAGGGAATAACTGTAATTTCTTCATTGAGTAATTTCTCGAAATTTGATTTGTATTCGTGAAATACACTTTTAATATATATTGGTTTCTTATATCAATTAAATTTCATTTTGAATAATAATTGATCGTAAAAATGCCACTGCAAAATCGCGGAGAACAAAGATTGGCGCAACACAAAACAGCTCGTGATGTTGCAATCCATCGAATTAATGATATTTTAACTATTGCCTTAGATGCTGAAAATGATCCTACTCAGTATACCCCATTCAGGGTACGTTTCTCGAGTTTAGAGTCGAATTATAAAACATTTGAAAGTTTTCAATCAAAAATTATAAGTACTTTGAGTCTTAGTGAAGATCCTGAGTTAATAGAAGTGGAAAACCGAGTTAGATTCGAAGTAGATAGAAAATATTTTGAAATTAAAACCATCCATTATAATATATTCGAAATTCCCAGAGATCCTTTGAATGAATCTAATCGATCTTTTCACAATAATGCGTCTAATGCAAAGTTACCTAAAATTTCACTTCCCTCTTTCTGTGGTGATTTGAGCAATTGGCAAAATTTTGTTGATTTATTTTCTACTTTAGTTGATGAAAATAACGCACTAACAGGAATTGAAAAATTTCAATACTTGAACAGCTGTTTATCTGGAGAAGCATTAGCGATAGTGAAGGGAGTGCCTCTTTCGAATGATAATTATGCTATAGCTTTTGAAAATTTACGAAAACGCTATAATGACAAACGCCTATTAGCTACTTTCTATTGGAGGAAGATCATTGACTTTCCGAAAGTCGAGAAAGAAAATGTAATATTGTTACGTCAATTACTGAATACTTTTTCAGAAAATTTAGCTGCACTTGGTAGTTTAGGATTTCTAGTAAATCAGTGGTGTTTTCCTTTATTCAATATTTTGTTGGACAAAATTGATTTAAAATCACGTAATCGTTTCGAACTAGAAAATAGTAATATTGAGTTGCCGTCTTATGAACAATTGAACCTGTTTTTACGCAATCAGTGCAAAGCTTTGGAAACTGTAGACTTTAGTAAAAATATTAGTATTTCTTCGATCAAACAAAGTGGTTCATATCAATTCAATAAAAATGTTAAATCTAATGTTAAATCTTTAATTGTATCCAGTAATGGTGGGGTTCAAATGAACAATAGTTGTTTGTTTTGCAAAAATGATCATATTCATTTTAAGTGTCCTATTTTTCTTGATAAAACACCCTATAACAGATTTCTAATGGTGAAGAATAATAAATTGTGTCTAAATTGTTTAAAACCATCACATAATTTGAAAAATTGTACTAGTTCGTCACGTTGTAGACGTTGTAAGAGTTCTCATCATACATTATTACATTTTGACAAAATACAAACTGATGCTAACAGTTCCAATAATAATCTTGCACATTCGTTATCCGTCAATGACATTTCGAACTCAACTTCCACTAATGGTGGGCTTATGTCAAGCTTGACTACAAATAGTTCCTCGGGTACTAAATTCACTATTCTATTGTCAACTGTGGAAATTAACGTACTAGATTCATTAGGCAATTCTCAAAAAATTCGTGCGCTTATAGATAATGGAAGTCAAGCATGTTTTATTACAGAGAAGTGCATTAGAAAGTTAGGTTTGCATTATGTTCCTATGGTACATGTTGTCAATGGAATTGGAAATTCTTTTGCTGTCAAACCGAAAGGTAAAGTAAGTTGTACTATTAGTTCGGCTCATATCGAAGGTCCCCAGTTTTCAGTAGAGGCCTTCATTCTACCTAAAATTTGTTCTGATATGCCTACGTTTTCGTTCGCGCCGGAATCATGGCCACACATTACGAATTTGACTCTTGCTGATCCTCAATTTTATAAATCAAAACCCATAGATATGCTGTTATCTGCGGACATATTTGCTCAGATTTTATGCAATGGTAAAATAGAAGGTGGGTCACATGAGCCAGTAGCACTTAACACTCGTTTTGGATGGATATTAACTGGTCATATTCGGTGTGAATCAACTCTAATTTCCAAAATAAATTCATTTGTTACGTCTTTGGTAATTTCTGATATAGATGAGGAATCGTTGGATCATACCTTGAAAGAATTTTGGGAATTAGAAAATGTCTCAAATACCACAAGGTTATCCCCTGAAGATACAAGGTGTGAAGGTTTTTATAGTGGTACAACCTACCGGAATCCTGATGGTAGTTATGTCGTGTCATTGCCTTCTCACCCAATTTCGTCGCCAGAATTAGGAAATTCTCGTGATACTGCTCTTCGAAGATTTAAGATGCTAGAGAATCGACTTTCCCAAAATCTTGAACTTAAGAAGCAGTATGCAAATTTTATGCAAGATTATTTAGACTCCGGCCATATGTCATCAGCTTCGATGTCAATAAATTCTTCTAAAGCATATTTTATACCACATCATTGTGTCGTAAGAACGGAATCCAACGTAACGAAGTTTCGTGTAGTTTTTGATGCATCGATGAAATCTTCCAATGGAAAATCTCTTAATGACACTTTGTTGACAGGCCCAAAGTTACAGACAGATATTGGGGCGTTACTTCTTCGTTTTCGAACGCACTCAATAGTTTTTTCAGCGGACGTTCGTCAAATGTATCGCCAGATTCTGATCATCCCAAATCATCGTTCCTTTCAACGAATTTTTTGGAGATTTTCGATACAAGAACCTATTCAGGAATTCGTCCTTAATACTGTGACCTATGGCGTAAAAGCGTCTCCATTCTTGGCACTTAGAACACTTCATCAGCTTTGTAAAGATGAAGGTCATCGTTTTCCTTTAGCACTAAAAGTTCTCGAAGAAGATACATATGTGGATGATTCATTTGGTGGGGCTGAATCTGAAAGTGAAGCTAGTAATAAGATTCGGCAACTCATCGATTTGTTAGCTTGCGGCGGATTTGAACTCCGCAAGTGGGTTAGTAACATGCCCTCTCTTTTAGAAACTATTCCAGATATTTCTCGCCAAATACCTATAAACTTTGATGGAAATACTACTATCAAAATTTTGGGCATGTATTGGAATCCAAATAAAGATACTTTTTCATACAATGTCAATATTATATCGAATAAATGTACTAAACGAAGTATTTTATCCGAATTAGCTCGAATTTTCGATCCTCTTGGCTTTTTAACTCCATTAACATTTTTTGCTAAGCATCTTATGCAATACCTGTGGACATTAGGTATTGGTTGGGATGAAATTGTACCAGAAGAAGTCGAACAAAAATGGAAGTTATATAAATCAGAATTACATTTGTTGTCTAGTTTAGAAATACCACGGCACATTGCATCTTGCAAACGGGTATGTGGCGAGATTCATGGTTTCTGTGATGCTAGTGAACGTGGATATGCAGCTGTTACTTATATGCGTTTCCAAGAGTCCATAAGTCGGTTCAACGTTTTTATTATTTCTGCAAAATCAAGAGTATCCCCTCTCAAACGAATATCAATTCCCCGATTGGAATTATGTGCAGCAGTTTTACTAGCAGATCTCATAACATTCGTTTTTTCCACTTACAAAAACCACATTCAGATAGAAAAAACTTTTGCCTGGTCCGATTCTAAAGTTTGTTTGGACTGGATCAGATCTCCTCCTTATCGTTGGTCTACATTTGTTGGTAATCGTGTGGCCCACATTCAGGAGCAAGTGAATCCTGCTCATTGGCATCATGTGGCTGGTGAAGAAAACCCAGCTGACATTGCATCGAGAGGTGCTTTGCCCTCAGAGCTTCTCAGTAATTCCTTATGGTGGGCGGGGCCCTGTTGGCTATCGTCTCCATTAATTCCTAGTTCTACAAATTCATATTCTGATTGTGAAGAAGCATTATCCGAAGAGCGACGTTGTACGCTAACTGTCGGCGTGGATGTTAATATTGTCATGTTGTTACTTAATAAATTTTCTTCTTTGGAGAAAGTTCAGCGAATTCTGGTTTATTGTTTAACCTTTGTTTCTAAAATTTCACATCGAAAATTTTGTTTCTTGAATATTCCTACCGACGGAAATTCATATGTTCGCTCAAAAGATTTAAGACACTCACTTTTAGTGATTGTCCGTATTGTGCAACATGATGTTTTTTCCGAAGAAATTTCTCGTTTAGAAAAGGGATCATCAGTTAAAAAACCCTTGAGAAAGCTATGCCCATTTCTAGATGAAAATAAACATTTGCGGGTGGGTGGTAGACTCATCAATTCGAAATTAAAATATGATCAAAAATTTCCTTTTTTGTTGCCTCAAAAACATAGATTAACAGAGTTATTAATTCAATATTTTCATGAAAGGTACTGCCATCCAGGTTTAAGAACGTTACAGTTCTTAATAAGTCAACAATTTTGGATCCTATCTCCACGAAGAGCCATTCGTCGAGTAATCGCTAATTGTTATCGCTGTTTCAAGGTTAATCCTAAATCGGTACAACCGATCATGGGAAATTTACCCTCGTTCCGTGTGTCACAAATAAAGCCCTTTTCTCATGTTGGTTGTGATTTTGGTGGACCTTTCCTAGTAACATTAGGAAAATCTAGAGGGGCAAAATCTTTTAAATCGTATCTTTGTTTATTTGTTTGTTGTGCCACAAAAGCAGTTCATTTAGAGCTATCTTCGGAGTTATCAACTGAATGCTTTTTAGCCGCTTTTCGTCGATTTATCGCACGTCGAGGTCGTTGTTCTGATGTCTATAGTGACTGTGGTACGAACTTTATAGGAGCTAATAGATATTTCCAAAGCATCATGACAGAAGTGTTAGAAAAGGAAAAAATAAATTGGCATTTCAATCCACCTTCCTCGCCTCATTTCGGAGGATTGTGGGAGAGTGCCATAAAGTCTGTTAAATCTCATTTAATGCGTGTTGTCGGTAATCAAATTCTCACTTACGAAGAGTTTTATACAGTTCTTGTTTTCATAGAATCAATTTTGAATTCCCGACCTCTTTTCGAAATAAGTTCTGATCCAAATGACCTAGACGTATTAACGCCTGGCCATTTTCTCACCCTAGAACCATTAACAGCTATTCCAGATCCGGACTTGAGTCAGCTTAATTGTAATCGATTCAATCGTTGGCAGCTTCTTCAAAGAATGCAACAACATTTTTGGCAACGCTGGCATAATGAATATCTTCACTCGCTTATGCAACGGGGCAAGTGGAATGAACATGGAAAATCTGGAATAACAGTCGGTAGATTAGTTTTAATTCGCGACAATAATACTCCACCTTTGAAATGGAAATTAGGTCGAATATCAGAAATTCATCTTGGTCAAGACGGTGTATGCCGAGTGGCTACTGTTCGGACAACTGAGGGGTTAATCAAACGTCCAGTTGTAAAACTATGCCCCCTACCTAATAGAAAATAGAAATTTTGTTTAATTTATAATTTTAATCTTGGTATCACTTATTTGGAAAATTCTTTGTTGTTCATTTGAAAAAAAAAAAAAATATTTTGGTATATTTTTGGTGAGCGGTATGTTCGGTTTTCATTGAAAAACGAGCTAGATTCGTTAAAAAATGTGGAGAATACTTATTTTCGTTTTTTTTGTTGTCACATATTTTGTTGGTCGCAACGCAACGTAAAGCTTGCCAGATCACGGACAGTGTGGTTCGAGAATTCGCTTTGTGAACCTCGCTTCGGTATACATACTTATTAATAATTTAGTGATTGATTGATCGGAGTGCCGAATTACAGACAAAAAAGGTGTGCTCAACTCGGGGTACCCCTCAAGAAGAAATTTACAAGTAGAAGAACACTAGAAAGGGTGAGTCTTGGTACTTTTTACGTTTTGCTTAGTGCGACCTATATGGACTTGTCGAAGATAGTGTTAGTTGAACATTGTCTCACACAAGAAGTATCTGACCTTTGACAATCTTGAATTCTCTTATAAGTATTTTTTTAAAAATCATAAATAATACTAACTATTAATTTCAAAGTTTTTTTCTGACTTGTATATAAGGAAATGTTCTCATAAAAATAACTTTCTCAGCTTCCTGATGAAGTCTGCAGTTGGTAGACGAAAGCTTGATGTTTGAATAAACAAGATATTAGTAGCACACTACATCGTTTTACTGGCTACCTCTAGTATTTTGGGGAATCTCATCTATTACTCTATTGCCTTGTTTTTTTACAGTACCCCGTTACTGTCCCCCATCCCTTTATATATATATATATATATATATATATATATATATATATATATATATATATATATATATATATATATATATATATATATATATATATATGTATATTTATATATGTATTTTATACCTATATGTGTATATGTATATATGCATATATATATATATATATATATATATATATATATATATATATATATACATATATACACTGTGAAGTAATTCATCGCAGGGAAGTACCAAATGAAAAAAGTGTTTTGTCATGTTCAACTTTTTCAACCACGCCGTCCTGATGGAGACCAAAAGTCCGAAACAGACGTGTGCTGGTCAGTGCAATAGTTTGCTTTTTTCTTTTATTATATATTATTGGTAAGGAGGGCCCACTCAGAGAATTTCATAACGTAGATATATTCATAATGGGCTAAAATCTATACATACAAATTTACGTATTTTTGTTATTGCCTATTTCGAAATGCCTATTGTGACATATGATAGATGAAATTGATATGAAAAGTCCTTCTATTATAGAATGATGAAAAGTTTCAATTAATAGAGGTCGTTATAACCGACTATGCTATACAGTGAAAGAGATAACTACTTTTTGCAGGAGTAACTTTTTTTATCAAAGTTCTGTAATAAGTTATTTGAGATAAAAAAAATAATCAATCTAGTATGGGATCATCAAATATCATGCACACTTCGTGTTCATTCTTCACTGCGTTGTTTGAGATCTTTGTCCGCATTCTCAGAGAATGTAATTTAGAGTTTATTAGCCCGATTTTTTTTCAATTTATCGGCTGATTAGTGGTTCTTTATAACGATGCATGTGTGAGGTACAGTTATCGTTATTGACCAGAAGATTGGCACAAATAATTAATTCATCAAAATTTGCGCAGATTAGCTCAACACAGTTCACTAATTGAATTTTTTTCTACACACTCGTATCCTGGGTGCAAATGGCGGACCATCATATTGTCAGTAAGGAAGTTGGCCACCCAGTATATTGTCAAAATCTGCCATATTTCCCAGCATGCATCGTATTGATTGTTTTACAGCTATGCAAATTCGGAGGTGAATCCACCTTGGGCATTTTATATGGAGGCTAATAAAATTTGGATGGTACCAATAAACAAGATTCGTCCTCGCTCTTGCGCTCCGTCGCTCTCGCTCTGTTTTAAGAGCACAACGGCAACATTCGAAAGAATAACGTCGAGAATATCGCATCAATAAATATAAAAGGTGAATAGGTTGTTCTTTTTCATTCTTTTTCGCCGGGAATATTGCCGAATGCAATAAATTTTCCATGCTTATGATTTGAATGAAGGCTTACCCTCTGGTTCATCTCTTTAGAGGGAATGCGTCAAGCTGAAATTTATACGCTTCCGATATACTACACCTTTCGGCAAGCTGTAGAGATATTAAAGAAATCTCCGATGACGCTTTCTTCCATCCTGGCATTCGGAAATCGAATCCTACTGAAAATTCAAAATCAATCATCAACTTGGCATTCTTTCGATACGTGCTTCTCTGAAATAGTTTAACTTTTCAGCATCTTGGATAGGTTATCGTTTGCGACATGCCTGCAAAAATTTATTCATTTCTTTTTAAACTTAATTATCCGTATAGCTGATATCATTCACTCGTATTATTATGATTTAAAATGTTCTCACACTACTTATACTAGAAACCTCTGAGAGTATGGAATTCAATGAAAACATAAAAAATTAAGGAATGGTAATAAAATTGTAGGTAATAAAAAAATTTTGATTTGAAAATAAATATTCTATTATTATAAAAATATGAGCTAGTTATGAATCAGTAAATATATTCTTTGTAATGATAAGTTTATTGTAAGTAAAGTAGGACAAATATATGTTTGCGATTCTATTCTATGTGAGTTAATTGTTAATTCTTAAATTAAATTAATCCAGAAGAATTTGTGACAATTTATCAACAATGTTGATGTTGAATTCACTACTGTTTTGTAAGAACAATGTAGATTGTTATTCTGTTGTATTCTTCAATTATTCATTCTCTAATTAGGGAATAGTTTATTTGTAAAAATTATATAATACACTGATATTTATATTCATCTCTTCATATTTAAATAGAGTATCTTGTTAAAATTTACAAACACTGGTACCTACCTGACTTTATCGTCACTATCCTCAACTTCTGATAAATCACTTTCACAATTCTTTCATTATTACTAAAATAACAACAAAGTTTGATAGTAATTAAATAAATAAGGGAAGTTATCAGTATTAAGACTCGCACGCGTCGTGATTGTCGTGACGGATACAGTTTTAGGTCTATCTGCCATTCGCCAAGTATCTGGAGTATAACGAGCGTTTTTCAAAATGTTTAGTTTCAAATATCACTTCTATGTACTTGCATTGTCTAGTTCTGACAACAGAGATATATATCACCAATGTATATAGCAATAAAGTGAGAAAGAAAGAAAGCTAACAAATGTACCATTAGATTTACAAAACATCATATGTTAAATAGTTACATACATGTAGTGTTCTGTAGATGATAAGAATGTCACGCGATGTTATATAACTACACCTTCATGTATTTCTGGGACATTTCCACCCCGTTTTAAAAGCATTTCTAGTAAGGCTATTTTTAGTCCTATTTTCCACAAGAATAATAGACTATAGCAGCGTATCGAAAGTGAACAGTCAGGTGCGAGTGTAGTGACATTAGAAATTTTTGTGAGTCTGATATATATATATATATATATATATATATATATATATATATATATATATATATATATATATATATATATATATATATATATATATATATATATATATATATATATATATATATATATATATAAGAAAGAGGAAGTCTTTGCTGACCAGTTAGGATAAAGCTAGGAGAAAACTCGTTGGGTACGCAGCATGCAGGAAGTATACTCTTATAACACTTTTTCCAATATTTCGACAATGTTTATTGTCATCATCAGGGAATGCTACAAAATTATTACAAAGTGAACTAGGACAGATAGTGGAAAAACAACAATTAACTTACAGTGTCCATGAGATTGTATGCAAAGATCTTAAAACAAATTTAATCTTGACGTTAACAACAAAAGTCAGTGAGAGTAACTTATAAATGCCATCATCACCAAATTTGAACAATTAAAGGCAGAAACAAACAGTCACAATAATTTGAATTTTAATGTGACTGTTTGTTTCTGCCTTTAATTATTGTTCAAATATATATATATATAAATATATATATATATATATATATATATATTGTTCAAATATATATATATATATATATATATATATATATATATATATATATATATATATATATATATATATATATATATATATATATATATATATATATATATATATATATATATATACACATATACATATATTGGCATCTCCAGCGATTCCCATCGACTAAATGTGATGAAATTTAGTATCTGGGATTGCTCGCGAGACAGAATAAAACTATCAAAATATGTGTAAATTTCTTTCACCGCCGCATTTTTATGTAGATATTTGGGGTTTTGTTTATATATTTCTTCAAAGTAGATATTATCCGTCGCCATTTTTACTTTTATAATTCTGGTTGTTTGTTGGTGCTTTTTGAGAATTTGCGGAACTCCACAGCTTCTGCAGATTCAACTCTTTTCCTCAATCGCGCTGCACTTCTTTGATACTTTTCAGTTCGAAATGCATCTCGACCTGCTTCGATATCAATAACCGATGCACTTCGTTTTTTTTTTTTTTTTTGAAATAAAGGAAATTATTTTCGAATTTTTATAACGGTTTGGTACTAAAGCATTTTTCTTCGGTTTGCTATTGGAGCTTGGTTTTTGAAACCATAATTTATTCCGTTCGAATCGAATCTCGACGAGATGCACTTCGCGCGAAAAATACGACCTTAGGCTCACGCTTTTTTTTTATAATTTAGAGGACTTGCTTTAACATCGAACGGGAACTGATATAAGATTTTTGTGCTTCCTCACGAGCTAAATTAATGATCACAATTTGCGGATATTCAAGGTAAAATGGGTCGACAATGGTTGCGTTTCAAAAAGTCACGACGGACGGCGAAAATAAATGATGTTTCTTGATAAAAAACTTTTACTTCGACATTTTTCTCTCGAACATCATTAGAAATTTTCATCAGCTAATGTCTCCCATTCATTATGTTTGACTTGTATTACAAAATTCAATTTTACCTTCTTGAGATTAACTCTCTCATCTGCGACGTCACATTATGAAAAATGCTTTGAAAGAGTTTCCGACGGCGGAAATTATCGAATGCTCAGCCATTACATTGATGATGTGAAAATCCTGGTTTTCAAGGTTTCGGGCAGAGTGACCTAATTCGCTTGGGTGTTCGTTACACCTTATTGGGTTCTTTCAACTGGATTTCGTTCGGGTAGGATTAAAAAACAATTTTTCCGGTTGTTTATACGCTTTCGTATTTGAATTTGAATTTGATCTACATGGGTTTTAAATTAAACTGTGAGGAATCGTATTACACACTTGATTATCATCGCTACTTTAATCCCATTCAAATTTAGAATAGGCTTCTATTTATTACTGGAACTGAAATATGTGGAGAATTGTATCGAAAGTCAACTGGAAAGCAGGAGTGGTTTTATATATCCCTTTTAGATCTCCGGAACTCAGAATATATATATATATATATATATATATATATATATTTATATATATATATTTATATATATATATATATATATAGATATATATATATATATATATATAAAAATATATATATATATATATATATATATATATATATATATATATATATATATATATATAAGTATACAAAATTATATATTGATTCCTTGTCTGTTCTCCATATAGAAAGAAGCATAATTTTTCAATAAGTGAATTGAAAATTCGATGTAGGAAGAAATTTCATTCTGTCGTAAATTACTGTATAAGCTTTTCAAAAAATGGCACTATAACAACATACCTACATACATTTTCCGTTTTTCGACAAAATCTAGCATATGAACTGTCGCGGAATTCCAAATGATCTTGAATTTTACAATACCTTTTTATCATTAAATTGATTTAATTCATTAAATATAATGTTCAGCAATTATTTCCGGTTGGAAATTATTGATTGAGGGAGTTCGATGCAATGCAGAAAAACATGGAATAATTGTTGGAGTGATCATGCTCCCAACTTCTTTCCAAATTAAAAGCACCGATCGTAATAACAGTTTAGAATTCTACTTGACTTGAAACCTACTTATTTAATTATCTTATTCCCTTAAAGTTAATTAGTTCGAACACCAGTGCAGTAAGAGAGCAAATTTTAGCACGTTTGGTTACTGCGTGAACTCTCTATCTCGGAAAGTTTTGCGAAGTTTGCTCATTGCTAGACATCAAAGACCAAAGAGCTTGATACTATTTATATAATAATAACATTTCAGTTAACTCGGTACTAATTCGCAGTGAATTTCTCGCTCAATTACCGTAAATTTTTTATTTTATTTTAAAGACATTGTATATGTACTTCTCACACTCCCAAATTTCGTACAATACTGGCTTCGTACATACTGACATTTTAGCCATTAATGTAATAATAGGGGGATACCACTAAATCTCAGGGACGTATGGAAAATCCAAGAGCACGGTGGGAATCGAACCCACGGTAACCCAAAGGTCAACAGAGAAGTACTTTGACTGAGCCCCAACTACTCAATGTGTACTTTTCTTTAATCTATAGCCATCATTCATCCGGTGTAGGTTGCTCACTTTGCCCTCAGTCTTTGTACTGAAATCTGCTCTTCATACTAAACTTAATTGTGCACAACTTCAAAAGCTGGGAGATGGACATAACTACGGAACTCGTCATGCTAGCCTATTCTCAGTGCCGAAGCACACAACCTTACTGTTTGAGAAGTCTCCATCGTATATGTCTGTGACTTTATTTAATAAACTCCCAAAATATATTAAGAATATCAGTGGAAATCAAAAATTCCATAGTGCTCTAAAACACCTGCTTCTCAAAAAAGCGTTAGATATATATTCTGAAGGAACTGAGAGAGTTGTCAGAATAGTATTCTACAGTAATTTAATAGGAATATGCCAATGTGACTTATTTTAAACATTTTGAATAGTGTTGTTGTTTCTATACCTGTTTTGTTATTTATATTAATTCTCATGCTTTGTCTTTAGACTATTTTCTCAGACTGGTGAATGTTTGTTGTACGCGTATTGCGCATATGACTATTTGATTATTATATTTACTTATGTATGTGTATACATGTATGAATTATTTATACTGAAGTATTAAATATTATTACAATTGATGTGTTCACGCTGTATAGCCTTACGTACTAGTAAAGTTTATTATTATTTTATATTAACACCGTTGGGTATCAGAGTCCCATCCGTTACTTAAATGAAATTTGATGACGCTGTCAAATTAAAAAAGTATTGGTCATTTTCGAGTAAAAGAACAACAAACAGATGTAGATTTTCTAAGATGTACCTACAGTAATTTACTAACTTAATACTGTCTAATTTCGATAACCAGTTGCGATCTCTCAAGTTCAATAGTGTGCGAGAACTACACCCTAATTGACTGTTGAGCATTCGCAAATTGAATTTCCTATCTTAATTTTATCACATATATAGATTATTTTAAGATTATATATAGATATTTGATGATTGATATTCTCAAAATGTCCAAAAATGGGTAATTTGTTATCTGTGATATATGTTCTTTGAGCCGAAATGAAAAATTGCGACCGGTTTCTTCAACGGTTTGGGCATTCACTGCATTCAATTCTATAAATACAACTTTTATTCATTTTATGTATTTTCTGTCTTGCGTTGAAAAGTAATTTGCTTGGGTTTCGTTCGTTGAAAATGGAAGATCGAATATTGAAAAGTAGTCCTTTATGTTAGCGGAGAGTTGGCCAGCATAACTTACACTGACAAATTTATTTTCAGATTTGAATTGAGTAGAGAAAATGTAAAATGAGTTTATGTTCTTTGCGTTTAATAATTTGGTAGATGTAGGGGCTAAAGGAAATGAACATCAATAAATCAGTTTTAAATTTATACATGTGAATGCTCATAAGGTAAGCTAAGGTCCAAAATAGCGAAAATGGTTATCTTTGTTCATGCGCACTGGGTCGGATTTCAACGGAGTCGATTGGAATGGACTCGTGGGGAACCCACCATTGTCCAAAGGTTGGGTTCCCAACGTGTGGGTTCCCCGACCGGTCCATTCCAATCGACTCCGTTGAAATCTGACCTTGGGAACCATTTTCGCTATTTTGGACCTTAGGTTTCCTTATGGGCATCTACATGTAAAAATGACTGAAAGTGAGTTAGAACAGGCCTAGCCTATCTACTTTTCAGTTTGTAGTAAACGCTAAAGATAGATAGGAAGTATAAAATCTAAAATATTTGTGTAGTTTCATTTATATGCATTTGAAATTAAGAACGGATAAAAAAAAAATATATATATATATATATATATATATATATGAATAAGTGGATTGTTGCTTCAATTAATCAAAATCAGAAAAATCGCATCGCCACGATTTACTGGCAAACTAAGTGAAAAACACAATGCAATTTCGAGAGTTCTTCCCCAGTCAACGTTACTGGCAAATTTGGGTGCATCAATAATGCCAGCATTATTTTCATAGCATAAAGAAGGGAGATTTTCTTTGATCCTCCTCAAAACTGCTGAGCGTATTACCATCAAGTAGGGTGGTGCAATCTCGCCCACTTTTGCCTACCTACTTCAAATTTCCAATTTGATCAATGAATCTAAAAGCGTTCTGCTATTCCTCTTCCCTGAACAGGTTGGTGAGGTTGAAATTCTTCCACGCCGATGAAAACCGAGGGACGTATTAGGGAGTAAAACAGGCACGTCAAGGTGGCGTGATTAATATTTTCAGGGCATGCGATCTGATTTGTGTAAATTGGCAACAGTGTGTAGCTCCGTAGCCGCGATTTTTACAATCGATAATCCAGTAGAATAAAACTCATTCCATTTTCTGTTATCGTGTACTCGCTAATTTTTCAGTTCGTTATATTCGATGGGAAATTGCAGTAGACCATAAGCCACCCATAATATTGAACGAATTTGCTATGAATAATTTCTGTTACCCTCAAATGAAGGTTTTTTTTTATGTATTGTTACATTATATTTATATAAATTAATTTCTATTTTACACTCACGTAATATCTGTATTCAACGTGAAAACTATATTGATTAGTTTTAATACACGAAATGGTAATTTAAACGTGAAACCAGAATTGCAGTTTCTTCATCGTAAAATTATTACAGAAAATAGAATGAATATACTAATCAAAGTGTCATTTTTCGTTGAATCTCATTTTGACAGTGATATAGCAATTGATTCTAGATGTTTATTTTGGTAACCAATCAGAAAATTTGAATTGTATATTATATGCTACTCAAATATATAAAGCCATATAGCGAAGCTCATGTTCTTCTTCTTCATTATGTGATAAGGGAAATATCGAGATAATGGAACAAACGAATTTTCATCTCCTATAAACGTAAATGTGTTTGGAAACTCCTCTACTGGGACCTCACCCGTATTATAGAATGCTAAGAAATGTTCCCGAATGAGATCTTTAAACACTCAACTTGTTCTGAGAATTGCTTGGGTTGCCATAAAGTCTGAAAACATCTGTTAGGAGTTGCTTATTTTTGGAAGTGAAGCTCGGACAGGTCGGTTTTAATTTTCAGTTTTCTATTTCTTACTTACATAGAATTTCAGTGTGCTACAAGTTGGTAGGGTTTATGATTTGTATACCGAGAATAGAGGTTCGAGTCCCATCTTCCTCTTCTATTTACCCCATGTGATTTTGTTCAAAATTTTGCATAGATAGGTTTGGCAATGAAATAGATTCAAAGCCATTGGTCGTTCAGAACCGCCGTTAAATTTTAGATGCAAAATAAACAATAAATGGCGTAAGATATATTTCATAGGATGTGAGTGGCATATTTTTTTTGAAAAAATTAAAAGCGTATGTTATTAGTGATCCAGCCGCACATGATATATCTTTCGATATACTTTAAACAAAGAAATACTGAGTGAAAAAAAATCAGAATTCATATTTAACAGTTAGAGAAGAATTTGAGTTATGTGATTTAGTTCACCATCCATTTTGTAAAAAATATACTGGTTTACAAGTAGTGATTTTTTTTCTTCTATGGACCTATCTGAAAAACAGCCAATAGAGGTTTTTATCATCTTAGGTAATGGCGATCGTAAAAGGAGGATGCCACATTTTCCACGAAAGATATAGTAATCGGGAACCAATAAGGACGACCAACAAAATATTGAAGATATTTAATGAGATTGGCGCTATAGGGGATGAGTATGAAAGTGGCAGTACGCCCGTAGTCGATAACATCCAATTAAATATTTCATTTGAAGTTGGGGAAAATTCCTCAATTCCTCAGATTATCATGAATTTCTGAAAGTCTATACCTATATATTTTGACAGGATCCACTGAGACGTTCAGAACACGAGTACATATATTTATACGAGTTCATATTTTTCTTTTTTCATTGGGAACAAGACAGGTTATATTTGTTTTTGAGCGTTAGCTCAATATTTTTTTCTAATAGTAAAGTTATTTAAAATCTATCTTCTTTCCTGTTCAACGCCAAGCTCGAAAATAAAATTATACATGACTAGTTGATTTATATGAACAGGTGTTTTTGACGATGTACTTCGTGGCATATTTTCGAAATGGTACAAAAGAAAAACACCCTCATCGAATGGAACGAAAGCCGTAAGAAACGACGGTGAAACAGATTCTTTCATGCATTATTCAGTCCCTCCTAACTACTTATTCGAACGATGACTTATATTGACCTCGGTAACAAGTCATCTCTTCCAAATTTATGCATATTTTATAATACCCCATGAAGTCAAATCCAATTCTCATAACAGTATTCAAATTTCAGGCCACGCTTTACATATTTCGCCTACCAGCGAACGATACAGCCCTCGACTGTTCTTTCCCCTTGGAAAAATACTATCTCATTCTCGAATCATCTGACTGTAGTTTCCTTGGCAGAAGTAGATTCAGGCATTTGCGCTTGGAGCGCACAATATTATTTCACCAAAATCTTCGAGAGAAGTAGGTATACATCCCTAATTTTGGGCAACTTTTCATGCGATGCGATAGACGTATAACAATTAATTTCATCAATTGCATGGATCTCTTCATGTTATTCCGTCCAAATGTTTCTTTTACAAGTAGGTATTACTTCTGAGAAAAGTGTAATTTGAATAAAGGTTTATTGAAAGTGGGTAAAAATTAGTTCCTAACTACTCGAAAAACGCTTCCTTTGAATCTGAAATAGAAGAAATCTCGGTGCAGCCAAACACATAAGTCCTGGTGAAAACTCTGTTATATATTTTTGGCAAGTTACATTAACTCAGTGTTGGTGAAAATCATGTAGAATTATACCGTAATATTTGACTTTTTAGCGTATACTTGTGAGGCTCTGAGAATGCAGTTGCTCAATAAACCTACACAGCTTACTCTGTGCCTGCTCTATGGTTAAGATATAGTTTCGGTTTTGTTTTTCAAATCATATTTGAGTCAGCTTGCACACCGTGTGTACGTTGATGGTGCAACATCGAGTTATGTTTGCGTAACTTCTGGAGTACCACAGGGATCTATATAGAGCCCCTACAGTTCATAATTTATACATCTAATTTTATTGACTCTGTGGAATTCAGTAAAATTCAAGCTTCTCAGATGATAGGCAGTTACATTTACCTTTCAAGGCGGAAGAAACCATGTCTGCATTGGTGATATTCCATGAAAACTAGAAAAAAAGATTGTTCTATGAATCTAAACAGACTGTTGGAGACGCTTCAAATATGACGATACACGACAAAAGGATACGTGTTGGAGACAGCACAAAAAAGTTTCGGAAGACACATTTTGAAACATTTTAGTCTTACCTATTTTGAACTATCCTTTGCAGATTATTTGTTCTTGCACGATATGAAATTTATGTTGCAGATTTGTCTTCGCTTGAGGATATATGATAGTCGACGAAAATTCAACAATTACGCTACCTTAAAATTGCTGATATGTTTTGAGTTTTGTACAATCGTTCATCGAATTCTGGGGAGTAGACTGCCAATTTTGTCTTTAATCTTATTATTATTTTATATTCATTCCATTGTAAAAAAGAATAAAATCTTGCCATGTTGATTTTATTTGTTCATTAGTTTTTGTAATGGTTGAATTATAACTTAGCTCAATGTACATGACATTTTTCCTTCTTTCTATCAAGTTATTATTTTTTTTATTGCTATTGTAGTCGGAGTAGCTGTTACACTCTGCCGTAATTACTTGTATTAAGTAATGTACACTAAATGAATGAAAGTCATGTTACTATTATTGTTATTATATCTTGAGTTGAGTTCTATTATTAATAATTAATAACTGCTGCAGGGTGCAGCAAATCAATACGCTAAAAAAACGAAGGCAGGCCCCAGATACACATCATCGAAATGAGAATGAAACTCAATTATCTCCCTGGAAAAGTTCGCCTATATGTGGAATAACGGAAGGGAAAATTTAAATTAGGGGACCAGGACAGAGGAAGCTAACAGCGCTCCACTGCCCCTTGGGCACTATGAAATAAGGAGTGATAGATCTCGGGCAAAGAGCGGCAATACTTTGGCTTTCACCATTGTAACGATGAATCAAACCGTTTTCGATGAAGTTTCTTTGGGGAAACAAGTTATTGTCGGGGTTCGTGAAGGGGCAGCTCCCTGTGATCTGTAATTAGAAAATTAAATGTTTATCTACCCTCAGCTCTTGGGAAATTGTTGTCACATACTTGAAATCACCCCCAAGTACAATTTTATCCAGTGAACTGGTCATGAATTTCGATTACTGGGCCATCATTGCGATATCCTTCCAGATGGAAGGAGATTTATTAGCTCGGTCAATCCTGTAGAGATATAAATTGTCTTGATTATAGTCCAGGCATTCTGATTGCGCAACAGTAATCCATTCAGATAAGATTTCAAAATGGAGATCTTGACGAGGGTAATCCATTTTGCTGTCTGTTTATCGAGAACTGCACGCAGCGTTCGAGTGAGGATTATGGCAAGAGTTGCAAAATTCATTCAGTTGCTATTGATAAAGTTTAATACTCGTAACATATCACAAGGAATAATGAAGAATTGGTAATTGAATACTTAAAATCTACCGCTATAATAGTATTGGATTTTGTACATTTATTTTCACTATGTCGTTGGTTATGTACTAACTGATATATCACTCATATATTTTTCGTGACAAATTGACATATTCACTTGATCAGTAAAAATGGAATACGTTCGTTGAGCAGATTATTAATTACTTATGTTTCAAAGACAACGGAGGTTACTTTCCTTATTCAAGTGTCTCAAGTCAATCAGCAACGATAATTGTGTTTGAAAAATAGTAAACGAATTTCTTTGCAATATTTACTGTCGAGTTTAACTTTTCAGTAGATTACTAATGTACACTATCCTTACACAAATATTTATCGACGTTATTAAGTACCTATGCTTTGGGATTTTCAAATTTTTCCACTTGATGACGTCAAACAAGGTATAAATTTCATTGCTAACATAATCCAATTTTGGTTTTGATTTATGTTGAATCTTCAGATGTACCATCTAACTAGACAATATATATTAACAATATGAGGAACCAAAATTGTTTATCTCTATACTAGTTGGTCAATTAAGCAGAAACTGCAACACACTTCAAATTTACCTGCCTTGGAGTAATGCATGACCTTATTTTTTTTTCTTCAAATTAGTCAATAGCGATATGTATTCACCAGAACTTTTATCGCTTGTTAAACTTACATACTGGCTAGAAAAATACATACACATTTATTCACTGTTTCAAATTCGAGTTGCAACTACAGAACGAATTCTTATATGATCAGAAGTATTAAAATTTTGTGTAAATAATGATTTTTTTCAATTGTAACCTTGGTCGGTTTAAAAGAAGGGTAAATGCAATTCTGAATTGATATGTATTCAAACCTTAGAATATTATACGAGTGTTACAGCTCGATTTTTGGCGTTTCTTGATATTTTTAGCATTTTTGTTATTGTTATAATTCTTTATATTCTCATTTTATTTTTCTATGTTATAGTAATAAACTAACTAAATTAATAATCACTAATATTTCTGTTCCAAAAATTTCATGCAACAATTGAAATCCGTTGTGCGCATGTCATCTACGAAATTCTCACTTGCCAGCATTAACTGTGGTCAGCTATAATAACTAATTAAAATTAGGTATATCTTAGAACAGGCGAAACAGATTTATATAGATATTATTCCGTATCCCAGATGGGTAACAATGTTAATCAGAACTGAAAACAATGAAATTTTAAATCTGATAACAATCAAAATATGTAAGTTAATTCCAGTCCCTCGGAACGGTCTACTGTATTCAAAAATTTTAATTTATAGTTTTTGTACCACAATTTTAATTGGCGAATAAAAATGCCAAGAATTCTTACGAGGATCGTATTCTCGAAGAGCCAACGGTTTAATGCCTTTAAAATTTTGATTTCTTACCCGTAGCTGATTTACTAACTTGCTGTGGACAGGGTGACCAGATTGTAATAATTTTTTCTACGACTGCAATAATAAATCATCATTTTGATTCAACTATTGGAACTTGAAGTATACACATTTCATTCAAAATTTCAAATTGCACGAATTTTTTTAGCAACTGTGCATAGCAACGCGTGCAATCTGAACCATTTGGTGTTCGTTTCCTTTAAGGTGTCTCTGATGCGATCGTTGTAACATGTTATTTAAGAAAAATTGAAATTTCATTGTCATTATAATTACAGACAGATATCACGCATTTAGTGTTTTAATTTTGAATAATTTTAATATGATGGAAAGTGAAATTCATGTGGAATTAACACCTCCAAGCATAATAGAAGCTGCTAGGTAACAGCTTTAGATTTGTTACCACAAACTTCAAAAAAGCTCTATCAGCGGGCTTATGTTCTTTCCTTGGACAGTATGAGTAACACAAAGCAAAATATGTATACAAGATTACCCTTAGCTTAATAATTTGGCAATTGCTTGTTTCAGGTGTTTGTCATAATCGTCGTGGGACAAAGGATGGTGAAGTGCCTATATTTCTTAAATTAATCGTTTTAGACCACAAGTATAATAGCTTGCTGGAATCGTTTTCGCGGAAGGAACATAGAAATGCCAAAATATACAGGTTGTCCCATTAATAATTTTGAATCTGATGTTACGTGATCAAAAAGCTCATTGGGTAAGATAATATCAAAAACAGCTACAGCAATTGCTTTAATTTATAACCCCAAAATTACAATTCTCTACTTCCGAGATATTCCCTGTCTTAATCGTTAACACCCTGTATATTACATTGAACATGGCCTTGATGGCAATATTGTTTTTGTTTAACTGAATTCTGAATAAACTTTGCTTTCCTGAAAAGATCATTGTTTTAAATAGTTTCGAATGTCTGCTCTCGAAGAAATTTATAAATCCTCATAGGTATAAATAATTAAGATATTCTTTTTCATTTGATTTATCTCTAAAGTTGTTAGTTCATTTCATTGCTTTTTAAATTGCTTATCGTTCGAAATTTTTTCCAACTTTTATGTAATTCAAGTGTACGCTTCAGGTGTTATAATGGCTGTTCAATAGTTAGAGTTTCCCAAAATGAATTGAAAATGAAGAATCAATAACCAATCTCTTCTTGGTCAGAAATCCTTCAATTTCTTCCCCGGTAATTGTTTCTATTTTATTACTTCCCAACAAATATAAGCTCCACTTGAACCTTTTCAATTCGAACAGAGTAAATAATTACCGATTCGCTTACGGTAGACCTATTTTTCTATTTCCCATGGAAAATTCATTCGCTGTTCATACTAGATGTAGATTTTGGGATTTCACAGGATTGCTTTTTCTTTGTGTGGTATTCAGACATGAATACATTGAAATGGACAATCAGAGTTAATTGATTTAGTTTCGTTAGAATGTCAGTTATTTTTAGGACTTTTTTCTCATTTTTAGATGTCTAAATGTGAGATGTTGTAGATGTTGATTTCATTTCAAAATATACAAAAACGAAATTATGAAATTTGAATCAAAATACACCATTATTTAATTCAAATCATATAATTTTGTTTTTCAGTCCAAATGTTCAGTCTGCTTCAACAAGAATGCTGTTTTTCAAATTGGAATAAAAAAGTTTAATTTTTGGGAAAATAGTACAGTCGAGTATTAATGAATATGATCATTTGAATTCAAACAGAATTTTCACTTTCAAAAGCGTTCTTCAAGAAAAATAAAACGTGAGGTCCGTTATTAAGGTCGTATTTACCCCTCATTTTTTTTACGTACCAACTCTTAGCCCCCTACTTTGGAGGGGGCTGTGAAGGTCAGCAAAACCTTAAAATCCACAAAAATTATTCATAAAAAACATTTCTTGGAGTATTTTAAAGTAGAGATTTCAATCTCTAATTTAAAATACTCCAAGAAATGTTTTTTTAGCACCTCACACTTTCCACAAAGATCTAGGTGGCTGATATATCGTAATTAATTTCCAGATCATTCGCTACCGATATGAAAAATTTTCGCTCGTGCAACATGATATTGTGCAATTTTCACTTTCATTGAACAGCTAATTCAATTCTTGTAACTTTTCAAAAGTGTGTCAATTAATTTTTAATCGAAATTAATCATTAAGACGAATAGCGGGCGTATCTCTCTAGTTTCTATTGCAAATTTCTGTCGCATTGGCGAATTTAGTCCCAATAAAATGCAACATTCCTAGAGCTAAGGTCTTACAAATAAATAAGATTTAACATTAAAAGCATGAACAAAATAACACCGTAATCGAAGCATCAATGAACAGTTTATGATTATATAGAAAAGACCCCAATTTGAGTGAATTGTTGTATCATAACTTCATGTTGAGGATTGTTGTATATGGTCAACAAGGGGCATGTAGGGAAAATGAATGAAATCATAGAATTGATTGTTTTAGTAACATAATTCAGCCAATTATATTGATAATTGATGTCAGCACAAAAAGGGCGTTATTTGGAGAACGTTGACTCGGCGTATTTTAAGTGTTAACTAAGCTTAATCACAGCGTTTCGGTGAACGTGTTTACTACAGATGGGGGGCATAATACCTACAGAGACAGGCGAAGATTCTCATCTCGGAACAATTCGCGTTCGTGACAAAATGCCTCTATTTCGAACGCTATTAAAAATGCAAAACACTTTCGCGCCGATACGAATTCAATGCGAACTGAAAATTGAATAGACCGCAAAATATTAATTTGAGGGCCCGTAATTCCGCTTTGGTATTATTGCAATGTTACAAAAATAATTACGTATCTAGCTTGAAATATTGCGTTCGCGCATTTCTTAGACGTATGCGGTCGGTCGTCTATGACGTTAATGGTTATTACCTTTATTTACAGAGTGTTTCCGAAAGATCGAAACATCCCGATTTCGCTGGAAGTCGTTAATGAGATCCTGCGGTGCACTTTTATTGCATTTCTGTGGTCGCTCGGTGTATGAAAAACGGATCGCAGGTTTTTGCCGTATCAGCGTCAGTTTCTCGCGCTGAATCAGAAGGAATCCTGATTAATATATTGATATTTTTCGAATTCCACTACTATTGAAAGTAACTGAAGCCTCTTTGTAGTTTTCTGCCGTGAACGTGTTGTCCAGCTAAACTGAAAATAAAATATAACTGGGTTCTTTGTGGATCTATTGAGTATTAAAAAAAATAAAACTATCGCAGCGAGCTGCATTAGAAAAGCAGGTTTTCATACAGTATCCAGTTTGATTCGATTCGTACCAAAACAAATTCTATCCAAGATGACATAAGAAACTATCTACGTACCAACTTTCAGGGGATCAGCCCCCAATAAGTACCAAAACCAATCTAATTCGAAATATCATTCGGAGCTACCTACTTACAAGGTTTCAAACCTATTTCTCCAAAATAGCGCCATCTTCCGTGTAAACAAGATTTCGTTCCTTGCCCGGGGGGTCAACGCCCCAACCAATTCGTATCAAAAGTAATTCCATTCGAGATATCACACGAAACTACCTATTTACAAACTTTGAACTCTATTTCTCCAAAATTACGCGTTTTATCTTGTAAACAAGATTTATTTCCTCCTCCGAGGGGTCAACCCCCCAACCAATGCGTACCAAAAGCATTCCCATCCAAGATATCATACGAAACTACTTACAAACTTTCAACCCTATTGCTACAAAATTGCGGCCTTAATCGTGTAAACAAGATTTGTTTCCTCCCCGTGGGGTCAACCCCCCCCCCAACCAATTCGTACCAAAAGCAATCCCATATCATACGAAACTACCTACTTACAAACTTTCAACCCTATTGCTGAAAAATTGCGCCCTTTATCATGTAAACAAGTAAAAATACATAAGCTGTTACATACATACATAATATACATATATATATATATATACATATATATATATATATATATATATATATATATATATATATATATATATATATATATATATAATATATATATATATATATATATATATATTATATATATATTATATATATATATATATATATATATTATATATATATATATTATATATATATATATATATATATATATATATATATATATATATATATATATAATATATATATATATATATATATATATATATATATATATATATATATATATATATATATATATATATATATAGATATATGAAAATGAGGTTTGGTGCCAAGCATCATAAAAAGGCATGAAACGAAAAACTATCTTGGCCCTAGGTCCAACTTTGCTAATCGCACCCATTTTAATAAGCAGGTTTTCAAAGTGAAAACCTGCTAAAACACGTGAGCAGCAGAGCTCCACCCTTGAGATCGTATTTTTCGCGCGAAGTACATCGCGTCGAGATGCAATTCCCACGGAATAGATTGTGGTTCAAAAAACCTCTCTTTAATAGCAAACTGAAATAAAAATTAGAAAATAATTTATTTTACTGAAAACGAAAATTTGCGAAGTGCGTCGCGTACTGAAGAACCAAGCTGTAATAACAAACCGTAATAAAAATTAAAAAATAATTTATTGTATTAAGAAATTTAAAAAATTTGCGATGTGCATCGCGTACTGATAGCGAAGCAGGTCGACATACGATTCGAAAATTTCCGTTAAGTGCAGAGCCTTTGAGGAGAAGAGTTGAAACCCACAAAGGATCGTGTTTTAGCATGAGCTCAATCTAGGTACCAAAGTACCAACGCTCTAACTCAATTTGCAGAAGCTGTGGAGGTGAACATATTTTTGTTCTTTATTTTACAGTTTACATTTGCTAAATCCAAGTATAAATAATTCTGTTTTTTTTTATTCAATCATTCTGAACCGAGTTTCCCAGTACATCTGCATCAAGATGAACCACGTTCCACTATTTTGAATGTAGTACACGATATTTCTCCAACCTTTTTTTGCTCGATCAATATCATATTAAGTTCTTTTTCCTCCATTTCGAAGTGACACGTACGTACTTTGTTTATCTATAGTTTTTGTTGTTGCACAGTTTTCAAATGTGAAGTTTACTCATTTTGAATTCAGTTTTCATGAAATTTTGTTTCCAATGATGTATAACTTGATTTTATCGGTACATTTTCACAAAATCGTATTTATTCTTTTGCTGATCAATGATCAAAATAAGTTCTTAACTTCTGATTGAACTGAGTAATTATTTTCTCAACACATACAGAAATGATCGTTTCTCAACGAGAGAAAAATTATATCGGAAAATCAATTTCGCAGGTGAATTCTAGCAACCGGTTACTCTATGCTCTATGGGGTGTATAGAAATTAATGAAAATTCCAAAGGAGCAAGCAGTATTCATTGGGATCGATATCCTGAAAGAATTCAGTCATTCCGGAAAATGTTATTTCGGATAAAAGAAGATTCTTATTAATTTTGGTGAATTTTTCGCATAAGTGCCTAAAATTAATAATGAAGAAGATGAAAAATTGAAGCGAAAAAATACCAGAAAATTTGACCGTCTTTATCGTGAGCGATCATTTTTAAGAATGTGGGTAAAATAATCCGTTTCATTAAATCACTTGAAGTAGCATGCTTCCAATAGCTGTAATGGCCCCCACATTTGTCTTGCTAATCTCTTGACTCTGTGATTATATCAATATAATTCATACAACAAGAGTTGGTTTGTCCTTCAACATTATAACGCTTCTGTGCATAATATGGGACAAATTACTAATTTTTAAAATCAAGAATTCAACATCAACTTTCTTTGTGGTCGGAAACAACTACGCTGGCCTCAAGACTGGCCTGCTGTATCTTCAGATTCAACTTCTATCGACTTTTTCATCTAAAGCTTAACTAGTAATTGATACTAGCAGAGCCATAATTCTGGAGGAAATGCCGAAAATGCCGTCACAAATAATGTAGCAAATTGAAGCACCATTTGATTATTTTGTTCAACAAATTATATTCAGTATTGAATGTGATGAAATTCACCAACGAAATTGTGTTTATTAACACTATTGGGGAGAAAATATCATTTCTTGTGGAAAGCCCTCTTCAGAAACGATCTGTATTTAACGTTGCAAACTGTCCAACTATTATTCTTTTGGAAAACGAAAGATGTTGACGTTGTGGAGTATAATTCAAAATTGAGTCAAAGAATAATCATCCTGTAGATTATAGAACGTTGAACGAAGGGAACCAATCTCTCGTGACCGTTGCCACGAGAGGACTGTTGTCAGGGATAGCTTTAAGGTTGAAAATATTACCCTCTATCCTAAAAGCATACAATATATGAATATATAATCGAGTACTACAAATTCCAATTCTATTCGTCGGCTCCCAAGTTTCGAATATGTATACGGTATAGACTTTCTGCGAGTTCAAGTTAAGTCATTTTTTAAAATGTTCTTAAATATGACATATGTGGGTATTCATATAACATGCATGACTGTTCGTTTTATATGTAGGTATTTTAACAGACTTTTTTCAATGATATTTTATGGTCGCAATGAGGTCCATTCATTTTTTGCTAGTATAGCACTTAATACAAACAACAAATTATAAGATTCATATGAAAATCTGTTCCTGCTACAGCCCTTGTTCAATGGACAAGCGGTCGAATTTCAATAAGTAGAAGTACTATAAATTGAAGAAGAAATTATCCTTTTTTTAACGCAAGTTTCACATTGAGCTCAATTCTAAACGTTGATGTTTCCGAAGTTATTTACCCACTGTTCAATATCCTCTTTGTTCCTCTGGTATAGAGAGTATAAAGAAAGAGTATCAGTCTTCGGAATCCAGCCACACAGCGTTTATGACTAGCATCAAACAAGTTGTATCAAACAAAACAAACTGTCGCTATAGTTTATTTTCTCGATGCCACACTCCCAAAAAGAATCCCAGTTGATGTTTTCCGGTTTCCGAGATAAATTGTACTCCGTAAACAAATATCAGGCTTTATAATACATAACCTGACATCAGTGATTTATTATCAAAAGAAATGTTATAGAATCTTCAAAACAATTCATCTTTTTCATAATGAATCGACACTTGTTGATTACTATTAGCTGGAAGCCGTGAAAATTAAACGTTCGAAATTTCAAAAGACACAAAAATCTTCTTCGTTATTTCATAATGATTTAAGAGGCTGACCATTCAGGAAAATTGGAATCAGTTGGCATTATTTTTTTTTTACTTGATGGGACCTACAGTCACACGTTCCGAAGGCCATTTTGCGGTTTAATCAGAGTGCAAGTGTAGGAATATCTGAAATCATACACATGTACATAACTCCATTAGAAAAGGATTTAGAGGTGCAAAAATCCTTAAAAACCAGTTTGTTTTAGTACCATGCAACCTTTTAAAAACCATAGAAGTCGCAATTTCAGATATTTTATCCATAATTAATTTCAACATCTTCTGCCACTGCTCCTGCGGCTCTTCGCCACCTCCTATCACCAAGTTTGAAAATGCCAAGTTATTTGTGAATTTACCCAAATTTGCATAGTCTTGTTCTGCCTCAAGAACAGCCCTAGATATCAAATTTCAGCACATTTGGTCTGATGCAGATGCCCAATATACATGAACAAAATACATACACTAATCGTGGTCGAGGAGTTATAAATCCCCTCTCTCCAGCTTTCGATATGGTGCAATAGTCCTATTATTCTCAGGGATAAAAGACTAATAAACCGATAATCAATTCCTTATAAAAGGGCCAAATTTACATTCGTTCGATACGATATTCATCCAGATATTACACTACCATATAATTGCAAATATGGGAATAACTTATCAATAATAAATATAAAAAATCACAGTCCTGATGAATTTTTGTCATGTATTTAATGACATATATATAATATAAGGGATTTTCAAAGACTTCCGTGTTCATACCGTATTTTTTGGTGTGTTAAGCCTATTCAAAAGAATACTAATAAAAGCTCACAGAAAATCCGAAGTATATAAGTTTAAAGAGTGTTCGAGAAAACGACCAAGCTAGTAAGTCGAGTACTTAGCGTACGCTGGCTAGTATTTGGGAGGTCTCGGGTTCAAACCCCGGGGCCGACTGGTCTGCCATGAGTTTTTTTCAGAGGTTTTCTCATGGTAATATAATTCACTGCTTGCAAACTTATAAGGCGAATGCTGGACCATTATTAATCCTCTGAACCCTACCCACACTTCCTATGTTCCCATAAATATCCCGTCTCACCTATCCTTAATGCACTTGTACATACAAGTGTATCCTCTGATCTGGCTGAAGGAGTTAATCCCAAACTCAAGCTGCCCGCCTCCCTGACACATACTTCAGGGAGGAATGAAACACGTGTGTTTCCTTTTTTCCTTTCCTTTTTCGAGAAAACGAAACAAATCCTCTGATTTTACACGTGCGACTAGGACTGACAGTTTATTAGAATACATAAATTGGTTATCGTATGATATGAAATATCGTAATATTTGTGGTTCCATGTTCTTACAATATGTTTTATTTTACAGGGTGAAGTGCCATGGCCTGGCATGGGAAGGTCAGGCCCGGCCTGCTTCTTCTCCTATTTTCCTTTGTAGTCATATCGGAGGCTATGACAAAAGGTGAGTTCAAGTTTAGTTATTGATTAAAACAACCGTTTAATTTCCGAGTTATCGTCAATTTCGTTTTATGTTATTTTATGTCGCATAATGAACGAAATGTGATATCGAAGCAATTTTCCGTAGTCTATATATCTTGCTCGAACCAGAAATCCTAATCCTGAAGATTGGATATTGAAAATGTGGCCCAATGAATAAGGATAGGCGTATAGCGGTAAACTTCTGCTATCGGCAAATATAATTTTATTCATGAAGATTTTGATCAGCATATAATCGCTGTAGATAACTGAAAGTCGAGAGAATATTGCGATATGGAAAATGCTGAAACCTAATCAATGAAGAACAATGAAATTTACATACGAATTTGGAGTGACAAAGAAATAGATAGTCACTAATCGATGTGGTTAATGGAATTTTGTCGCCTGTCAATAATTCAGACCCTCCTTCCCAGCAATTATTCTCGCCTAACTGAAATAGCCTGAGTTGAAATAGACTTTAAGATACGAACTTGTTATTTGCTTCAATATCAGTGGTGTAATTCAATTAAATGCTCAATATATAAACCCATATGTTTAATAGGTATTCACCTATTTAGAACAACTCAGCACGACGCGTTGCAACGAAAATTTCAGCATTTTCATGTAGCATTTCAAATGGTGAAACACTAATTTCTTCATTAAAAATATTGATGGATTTTCATAGAGTAATATCTCATCACGATTAATTTTTATTTATAGGATATCTGAATCTAGCAATATGTCGTTGTCGTTAACTATTTTGAAACTTTCATCGAGACTCAGTTTGTAGAGAATTCTATAGAAAATGAAAAGTAAATTCACAGTATTCGGTAATAACCAGGATCATTGATCGTGGATTATTTGTTCCCCCTCAAAAGTTTAAATTGTTGTCATTAACTATTTCAACCGGGAAGTAAATTATTTATATAAATTTTTTTTTACGAATACAATTGCTTCCCAATACTTTTCGATCGTTTTTCGATATGAACCGGGAATCCTATTTCAATTTAAGAGAGAAGAGAAATTTAATTTTTCATCAGAATCTGATCGCAAGATTAGAAACGGGCTCCGATAAATTGTTTGAATGTCAATGCTTCCTGGTTTTTTTTTCACAGGATGTTATAGATGTTCTAACAAACATTTACGACTTCAATTCGGTACAGCAAAGATGAATGGCATGGGTGTAGGTAGTGGGGAGTTTGATGGGTTTATAAAAAACCCATTTCCAAAATGTCAATGAAGAATAAAAAAAAATTTCATTTCATTGTAGATAGGTAATATAATGTATAAATCAAATTTTTTTAATATTTCCATTTGTCCTCAATTAGTTTCTTCACACATTTTTGACAATTTTTTTTCAACTCCCAAATCACTTCAAATTTCTATTCCATATCAGTCGCTTGAATTAAGAAAAAAATCTACTCCTACAACCCCGACGAAATTTCAATTTTTTTTAGAGTTTTCTGAATAAACTTGAAATTAATGGACAAGTTCTCAAAATAATGTAATTTTTTCAGTTCATATAATAACGTTGGAGCATATGTTATTGAAAAAATGATCTGCATCTTTCCTTTATTATTTTTTGATTCAATATTTCAGATTTTCAGTAGAAATTCAAATATTCTATTGATCTATTCAAAATCAAGAACAATCGCCTATAGACGGAATTTCAAGAGTAAATTACCAACAAGAAAGTCAAGACCGTCGTAAGTCTTCGTTGACAATAATGCTTTGAATTTCTAATACGAAATCAAACCTAACTCGTCTGCATCGAATGGAAACCATGTTAACATAAGTGGTCACGTTTTTGTAAGGGTTCACAAATTAAGTTGGCCCCTGAAGCCGGAAAAAATCCGTTTTGTTAGTTCGACAACATAAGTTATAAATGCATGCTTATTTTTGATACGTTCAAAATCAAATGAGCTTGTAATGTACGGTCCTTCCTATTGAGAAAAAACATATAACTTTCATAGAATTCCTATGTTTAACGTCTATTTTAGAATATATAAATATTGGAGAATTATATTTACCAGGTTTATTTCGTGAAAATATGTTGTTTTGAATATGAATAAATTCAGCGGAACGGGTTCATACATCCGTCCATCTTCAGCGCATATTATAAAATTCTTATTATTTGCGCTGAAAATGGACACATGTCTGAATGAGTATTTTATAGTACCTATGTTCAATTTCAAATGATTGTGCAACATACAATTTTTCCTATTAAGAAAATATATGACTCGCATAGAATTCTTACAACCTTTAGCAAATATTCTTTGATATCTAGAATATGTTAATTTTGGAGAATTATATTTACCATGTTTATTTCGTAAAAATATGTTGTAAATATTCAGCGAAATGGGTTTTGAAATCCGTCTATCTTCAGCGCATATAATAAACTTCTTATTATATGCGCTGAAAATGGACGTATGTCTGAATGGGGGTTTTATAATACCTACATTCAATGATTTTGTAACATACAGTTATTTCTATTTAAAAAATATATAAAATTTTAGTATATGAAAATAGTAGAGAATTAAACTTACCATGTTTACTTCCTTAAAAATAAGTTGTAGTTATGAATATATCCAGCGAAACGAGTTCAGATATCAATCTATCTTAACTGCATATTATAAACTTCTTTTTATATGCGCTGAAAATGGACGTATGGATGAATGCGTATTCTTTACGTTTACTTTCAAATAATTTTGTAACATTCAGTTATTTTTATTATAATATGTTTATAATTCTCATAGAATCAACTTTTGATATATATGCTACGATATGGAGATATTGGGGAATAATATTAACCATGTTTACTTTCGTAAAAATATATCGTGATTAGTAATCCATCTTCAGCGCATATTATAAACTTTTCAGTATATGCACTGAAAAAAGAAAATGTTTTTATGAAAGTAAACATGCTAAATTTAATTCTTCAATATTTTCATAATCAACTATCATATTTAATATTTATTGCAGGATGTATCTCAATTCTAGTCATAACATTTATTATATCAACTATACTAGTAGTTCCTTTAAACTGAAACCGTTATGACAATTCTATATCTGTACATAAATATAAACTCTCGTGACTTTTTGTCGAACGTGGCGGGCTTCATAATTTCTTTTTCTTCAAATTGCATTAGTTGAAATGAGTTCACCTGGGATTATTCAAATCAGCTTACTATGACTATTTGATTTGAAATCTAATATAAACTAGAAATGGCTTCTTTATTCAATTATCATTCACGAGAGTTTTATGACATGTTATATAAGTCCTTTATTCGAAGGGGTATTTTTCCTCGTGGCAAACTACTTTAAACGGTTTCCCATACAATATATTTAAATTCGACCAACTACCAATGCGAGTAATAGCAATCGCAATTTCAACCATGCTTTGCTAGATATATTTGATGTGTAACATCTTAGCTCTCGGAATTTTATTGGAAGTACTTTCGTCAATGTGAAGGAAATGTATCACAGAAAGTAGTAGGCTCCCCAATTTATTCTGTAAAAAAATTATCGTTTTTTTCATCTTTTCACTAATTTAACAATGTTTGAAATCAGATATGTAGATATTATTGTAACCTTTACTCACAGCGTATTACGAATTTCTTATCGATCAAGTGACATTTCAATAATTATCAAAATTTAATTAGCTGTTAATGTCAAGTAGAAATGACAAAACTTCATGCATCTGACGATAGCAAGCTAAGAACGCTTGTACTCGATCGATCACAAAAACTATGCAGCATCGAGTGCATCAGTACTTGTATGGTTGACCGCTTGAGATCACCCAATTTTTTTTTTTTTTTGAAGAATTCTTTTCAGAAGTGGAAACTCTTGTTGATATTCAAATTGAAGATGACAGCTGTCAAACTCTCCCAATAATTTTTTCACAACCTTCATCACAATTGTTAAAATTACCAAAAGTTTGCTATTCAAGTAAATTTCGAAGGATATTTATTTATATATATATATTTCTATATTTATTTATATATATTTATATTTATATATATATATATATATATATATATATATATATATATATATATATATATATATATATATATATATATATATATATATATACATACAAACTATATACATATATATATACACACACACATATATATATATATATATATATATATATATATATATATATATATATATATATATATATATATATATATTTAGTTGGGTTATGGTTGGCAGTGCGAGGTAAATCAAATATCATCAATTCAGCTTCATTATAAAATATATATTAATAAACGTTTCGGAGGTCCCCTCCTTCTTCAGTATTAATTTGTTTTATAAATTCTGTAAAAAAACATAGAAGTTATAGCAATCTCAAATAGTTTTCTAATTTATATGTAATCTAACCTACTTTTATCTGAAATATGGTGTAAAATTGTTTAAAAAATCGTCATGGTTGACTTCTTCTGACCATTTTGTTTTTGATTTCTTTGTACTTGTTTGTCATTCATGTCAATGTCATCTCCTGTCAAAGATCGTCAAGTGTGTTGTGTTCCGTCTGTTCTTCTTCTTCTTTTCGTTCAGGTCTTGTTATAAAAGGTATGTAAAATTGGCTCAGGTGTTTGATGTCTTGTCTGTCGTTTACTGTTTTTTCCAAGTTTCGTTGTATGTGTATCATCTCCCATATCTCTCTGTGTTTCAGTTTAGGTTCAATTGTTAAAATCTTCGTTTCGTCGTAGTCAAATTCGTGTTTGTTCAGTGTTTTGTGTTTGTTAAGTGCTGTTGTTGCGGACTTGGTATATTTGTGTGCGTTAAGTCTGTCATATAGTCTTTGTGATGTCTGTCCGATATATTGTCTATCGCAGTCCTTGCATGGGATACTATATACCACATTTGATTTTTTCAATTTAGGTGTCTGTGTCTTTAATTTGCTAAAAATCTGTCCAATTTGGTTTTGTGGTTTGTGGACTGTTTTCATGTTGTGTTGTTTTACTATCTTGTCAATCTCATGTGACAGACTTCTTGTGTATGGTATTGATATTCGTGTTATGTTTTCCTCATTTTCTCCTGGTTTTTTGGTCTCTGTGTTGTAGTTTTCGTGGACTCTTCGTCTGATTAGGGCTGTTATTAATTTTTCAGGATAGTTGTTCTTTAGTAGTTGTTCTTTCAATTCCCTTATTATAGTTGGTCTCAATTCAGGTGATGTTAGTTTCAGAGCGCGGTCGATGTATCCTATAATGGTGCCCTTTTTTTGGTTTATGTGGTGGTTAGAGTTATAGTTGAGGATGTGGTCGGTGCTTTGTTTCTTTCTATGCCATTTTGTGGAGATTTTGCTGTTTTTCCTTATGAGTGTTATGTCCAAGAAATCTAGTTCCATATTATTTTCTTCTTCAAATGTGAACATAAGTTGTTGATGTACATTGTTAAATTTCTGAAGGATGTGGTTCATGGTATTCGGTGTTGTTATCAGCAAACAATCGTCCACATATCTCCTGTAAAATGGCTGCATAGTAGTCTCATTCATTATATTTTCTTCGATGTGCTCCATTACCATCTGTGCAATGACACTTGATATGGGAGTTCCCATTGCTACTCCTTTTATTTGTTTGAAGTGATATTCTCTGTATTGGAAAAAACTGTTGTTCAAAATGAGTTGGGTTGCTCCCAAAAACTCATTTTTTGGTATTGTCGCGTGTTCGGCGATTTTGTGCCATTTTTCTTTAATTGTTTTTTGTACCAGTTCTGTTGGAATCTTCGTGTAAAACAAATTAATACTGAAGAAGGAGGGGACCTCCGAAACGTTTATTAATATATATTTTATAATGAAGCTGAATTGATGATATTTGATTTACCTCGCACTGCCAACCATAACCCAACTAAATATAGAAAAGCAGGTACCAATAGACCAATTGAATATATATATATATATATATATATATATATATATATATATATATATATATATATATATATATATATATATATATATATATATATATATATATATATATATATATATATAAATATATATATATATATATATATATAATATATATATATATATATATATATAATATATATATATATATATATATATAATATATATATATATATATATAATATATATATATATATAATATATATAATATATATATATATAATATATATATATATATATATATATATATATATATATATATATATATAAATATATATATATATATATAAATATATATTTATATATATATATATTTATATATATATATATATATTTATATATTTATATATATATAATATATATATAGATATATATATATATATATATATATATATATATATATATATATATATATATATATATATGTATATATATATGGACATAGTTTGGGTCTTGATATTGGCTTCATTTAAGTACGCGAAGGACTCCGAATGAAGACCGAATACAAATTTCACATATCGTGAAAGAGTATTTCCATTATCTGAATATTTGATAATGATGCAAAGTTCTTGCCTGGCCACGACGCCTCGTTCATAGCGGATGGCGGTGGTACTAACGAACTTTGCCAACTCGGAATTGAGCAAGTAACAGCCCCCCAAATGTTCCGTGTTCATTTTGTAATATTTTAATAAACAAGTCATCTCCATACCTTCACTTCGAAATAACGTTTCGAACAGATGTACACAACATGAAATACACTTTAGCAGCCTTCCTTCTATCCTTTATGGCACAGCCTCCTCCTCTGCCTTACAATCTAATTAGTCGGAATGGTTTGGTGGGCATATTTTATCATAGAAAAATAGTACGAACCTGCCGGGAACGCAATGAGATAGTAACTGATTGAATATCCCACTCGAGTATATGCATCAAATTTAATTTGAAAACACCCAGAGAGGATAATCGTTGTTGTTATCAACTCGTTAGATTAGATCTTTGGGAATAATATAACATATCACATTAGGAATCCGAATTGCTTTATTTATCATAAATATGAATAATGCATATATTACCTAATCAAGCTTTCATTTTTGTTCTCTTTGAAATATAAACATATTCCGTTCATTGAACATACCTGTATTACTATGTTGAAAACTTTCGCATAGATACTCGATATATAGTCGAATTGATTTCGGTAGCAATTCCCTAAAATCCTCGAAAATTTTACCGATCGATTTATTCATATAAAAGTTTTTTTATTCAACGAAAAATTCAATCAATATTATTAGCTAGATAGGATGAAGTGTATCTCAATTTGAAGGACTGCAGGTGGCCGAGATTAAAAGTTACTGTTACATTTACTAGGAAAGTTTTTATGTACCCCACCGACCCCACCGTTATTCAACAAAACCTTCCTTAAACACGTTAACAGTAGAGTATTCTCTGAGCCTGACAGGCAGTAAATCATATTCATTCAATTCTTTATGAACAAGTTTTTTAGTCATGTTTTCTCTGAAAATGATATTGCACTGTATCGACAGTCCATGAAGAGGGACGGGAGTCGTTTTTAAATCCGTTTAATACCTCCTAGCCAACGATTTTTAAGATTTTGAAAATGTCTGCAAATATATATATATATATATATATATATATATATATATAATATATAAATATATATAAAATATATATATATATATATATATATATATAATATATATATATATATATATATATATATATATATATAAAATATATATATATATATATATATAATATATATATATATATATATATATATATATATATAAAATATATATATATATATATATATAATATTTTATATATATATTAATATTAAATATATATATATATATATATAAATATATATATATATATATATATATATATAATATATATTATATATATATATAACTTTTTGATAATTATAACAGGCTTGGTGAATCTCAAAAAAACTCAATTTTTTCAAAAAGCCGCGAATGTCGTGGCGAAACGTCAACTTTTTAATAAAATCGAGTTTTTTTGAGATTCACCAAGCCTGTTATTGCTAATAATTATCAAAAAGTTAAAATTAGTTCACAGGCAACAACAATTCAAATATATATATATATATATATATATATATATATATATATATATATATATATATATATATATATATATATATATATATATATATATATATATATATATTATAATATATTATAATATAATATATATTATGAAATATAATTATTCAAAAATATTTCACCAAGAGATTAAATTATCGAAAGTTTGACTGGGAATTAAGTTAATAACGCAATCTTATACCCGAATATACCTTTTATGGTAAAACATGATGAAGTTTCTGCTATAGCACCTCCCCGGCACTTCCTTCGCCACAATTTGAATATAGCAAAATATAGAGGGTTCTGTTCTGTTACAAAAACAACTTCAGATAGCCAAAATGTAGCAAGAGAAAATAGATCTTTAGATATAGATATATATATATATATATATATATATATATATATATATATATATAGTATATATATAATACATATATATATATATATATATATATATATATATATATATATATATATATATATATATATATATATATTTATATATATATATATATATATATATATATATATATATTTATATATATATATATATATATATATATATATATATATATATATATATATATATATATATATATATATATATCTAAAGATGTATTTTTTTTTGCTGTATTTTGGCTATCTGGGGTTGTTTTTGTAACAGAACAGAACCCTCTATATTTTGCTATGTCCAAATTGTGGCGAAGGAAGTGTCGGGGAGGTGCTATAGCAGAAATTTTTCAAAGCAGTGGTAAAAGATGTGGAGATTAATTATGAACAATATATAGAAAATTCAGATCTCTGAAGGTTTTTGAAGAGGGAGTATGGAGCGAAGGATTTCTGTAACTTCATCATGTTTTACCATAAAAGGTATATTCGGGTATAAGACTGCGTTATTAACTTAAACTCCAGTCAAAATTTCGATAAATTAATCACTTGGTGAAATATTTTCGAAAAATTATAATTCAATACATATATCGATATCTTTTATATCGATATCTTTACATAGTTGATTCTCAAGACTAGTACTTTTTTTTATTGTTTTGCTCTTTAGAATGAACTTAAAACGTACACCATGTGTGTAGAGGTATCAACATCAAGCACAGTATAGTTTGTATTTTGATTATTCAAAATTTCATGTATCCTGCACGTGGTGAACTGGATGAAATACCTTCGATTGTACTAACGTTTTACTTTTTGACATATAACCAAGAGCCACCTCCGACGTTACCTAATTTTCACCTATAACAAATTAAAACGTTATACTTGCAGTATTATAAAAATGTTAAATATTGTGATCAATAATATCCTATAAAATGAAAACTTTCTTTGAGATAGATGTTATAGGCCTATATTTCAAGATAAAACATGATAAATATTCCTTGAAGAACCAGAACTCATATTTCCATATTATATATTTCACTATGTTAGAAATGTCATAAATATGATTGTCTAGAAATGCAGTGCTACTCTTTTTTCATTCACTCTTGCAAGGCGTTCAAAATTAATCCATGTATATATTGAACATGCAATGAATACATCAAAATTTTCAGCCATAAATATATTTTTCAAACAAAAGAGCATTCAATTTGACATAATAAGCGAACTCCGGTATTAGTATCAAGGGATAAACGTCAACGTGGAGTTAATGCGTACCCTCCTCTCGAGTAAAACTTCTTTCTTCTTAGATCAATGTTTTTCAGATATAAACTGCGATTATGTGACAGTTGAAGACATGACAGGCTGACGTTAGCTAATAAATAAATAGGGCGTTATTATTCATTATCACGTTCTTACTCTGTAATGTTTTCAATTCCATGTTTTAATTCCAATAGCGTTGCTTGATGTTGAGCTGAGAAACCTGAACGTTTCCAGTTACGACATAAATAACATGATCCTTGTTTCTATACTCCAGAGCTCACGATGTAATTAAGTACATTTTCAACGTAACAAATCACGGCTTTTCCCCCACCCTTAAACGCTGGTAAAAGTGAACCATATTCTCCTTCAAGAGGACGCTATCAAATAAAGTGTATTATATACCTTGTATTATGATTGAGTGACACGAGAACATTGCTTAGAAATGCCGCAGCCGGTGCGAGCTAATTTCAATTTAATTCCTACTAATCAATAATTTCGTATTCAAATCACGTGTTTATTTTATGAAACAATTGAAACTGAATTTGACATATGGAATTCATATTGTTGATGTCACAATAAATCCACCGGAATCGACAATTCAAAGTTCTTAAATAAACAGAAGTGTACAAGGTGAAAAATTAATAGAAAAACATTTCGTTACCTCTATTTACCAGTGGTATAAAATAACCTACTGCTTATAATTTTTTTTTAAGCACATATTAGGTACTTCATTACATCAAGTTTTTCAAGAAGTAATAATAATTATATATGTTGACGTAAAAAGTTAATTTAATAATTCCAAATTGAAGAAAAATCGAGTCTGGAAGTTGTGGGACTCATATAATTTAGAACGAAGTTGACGAATGAAAGTTATGCCAAAAAATGTGTAATTGTAAGGGTCTCGTTACAAAAGAAAAATGTAACATCGGAGAAAACAGTGGTTTTTACAAAATATTTTGCGACGAATGTCCTGCTTTCTATATTGGACAGACAGGAAGGAATATAAATATTCGTGTTGAAGAACATAAAAAGTCAATTTTACAAAAGTACCACTGGCTTCTCTGAACATTGTATAAAATTCAATCACTTCCTGGATTTCAACAAAACCAAATTGTTACATTCAGGTAACAAAGGAAAGCGCCTTGACCTTCTTGAAATTCTAGAAATAAGTTCCGCCCATAATAGTCGATTACCCCTTGTAAACGAACAAATTGATTTTCAGGTATCACCTTTGCTTTTGTCTGTTTTATAAAATAGGATGTAATACTCCCCGGTAGTCAGTCTTGATAATGAGTTCATAACTCGAAACATGTCGACTTTTCGTTATACTACTAAATACAGTATCTAAATATTTTTTATATTGTTGAAAATAAGCCAAGTGTTTTTTTATTTTAAAGTTTATACTTTATTCTATTCTTTATGATGTTTTACCAAGTGATGTGCGATAATTCAATCTCAGTTAATAAATATGTGAGTATAATACCAGTGCATTATTTTAGATTGGGAGCCATTGTTACCGATTCTTTCGAATGTATTCGATTTAAGAATTATCGATGATCCAGCAAAATCTACAATAAGATACAATACTATAATCGATGCAGTTTATTCTAGACACTGGAATATAATAATGAAAATACACCATAAATGGTGTAACAATAAAAGACGAGTTAAATATTGCCAATTGTATGAACAAACATTTTAGTAAGGTAGGTAAAGATATTGTGGATGAGATAAATGCAGTCCGAAATCAAAATGCTAACGATGAATTTGCATTCAGGGATATGGTATGTGAGTCAATCCTTAAACTAGATTTAACCAACGAGGAGGAAGTGAATAAGATTATTTCAGATCTGAAGAGAAACTCTGCCCCGGGAGATAATCAAATATCAGTATGTGATTTATTTAACCTCAGAAATGACCTTACTTCACTCTTGGTAAAATTGATTAATAAAGTTTTAGAAATGGGCGTATTCCCTGACGAGCTAAAAATTTGCAAAATTACTCCTATATTCAAAGCAGGTTCTAAAGAAAATATGAATAATTATCTCAGTTATATCATTCTTCTCAAAAATCACGGAAACTGTAATAAAAGATAGAATAATTGCATACGTAAATCATCATAATCTGCTAGATGACTATCAATATGGATTCATCAAGGAGAGCAACACCTCATGTGCCGTATTCGATCTGGTGAATAAAATAGCTAAAGGCGTAGACAGAAAGAAGGTGATGGTGGCTGCTTTTATAGATTTGAGAAAATCTTTCGACGTAGTCAGCATAGATATACTGTTGAGGAAACTTTACCAAATGGGTTTTAGGGGTGTAGTCATGTAGTGTATCGGCTGCTATGGTCTTACCTAGCTAACAGGCAGCAATATGTGAAACTGGGGAATATTCAAAGTGATAGAGAGACAAATAGTTATGGAGTACCTCAGGGTTCGGTCCTTGGACCATTTTTTTATATCCTGTACGTTCTTAGTATAAAACTAGTAAATTTGAAGGATCGATACTATGCGTTTGCAGATGATACTGTAATTGTTTATGAGGAGGAAGATGGAATAGATCTAGAAACTTTAATAAATAATGATCTCAACAAATACTTCGAATGGCTTCTGTTTAATAAATTGAAAATAAATACAGATAAAACGAAATTCATTGTTTTCAAGCACAAAAATAGGCATTTTCCAAATCAAGATATTAAAATTGATAATATAAGTATAGAAAGAGTAAATTCAGTTAAATATTTAGGATACATAATAGATGAGAATTTAAACTCAAAAGACCATCTTGAACACATAACGTATAAAATAACACCAATGATAGGTGCTCTCTATCGCTGCAGAAATTACATTACACATCAGAGTAAAATTAATGTATACAATGCATTCTTTCTTCCTCATTTTCGATACATGATCCCAATATGGGGTACATGTGGGGTTGTTTTGTTTAAATCAATGCAAACTTTACAGAATAAAGTATTAAAGATTCTTTTCTCATATGATTGGCTTGTGCCTAAAGATCAGCTATACAGGGAGTTGGGTGTATGTCGTTTGGATGAGTTACTGGAGTTGGAACAGTATAAGCATATTCATAAAATAATAACTAAAACAATTAAATGTAATACAGCTTTAACGTTCAATAGGGATCTTCATCTATATGATACAAGAGATAGTAATAATATATATCTAGAAATTGTGAGAAGTAATACTGGACTCAGTAATCCATTAAGTAGAGCTGTATGTCGGCACAATCAATTACCAATAAGTGTTAAAAAACATCATAAATTATGCTGCATTTTTGAAAAGGCTCAAACAACACTTGATGCTATGAATAGTTAAAGTTGAAAAGTGTATATGTATTACAATATTCATAGTTTAATGTTGATTTAGAAAAATTTAATATTAGTAATAAGGTTTAGAATTTTCATTTTAGTTATCATAGTTAAATATTAATCCAGAAATTTAAAATTAGTAATTAGGCTTAAAATTGGGGACTGTTGCGCACAGCATTGTTAGGTAGGGAAGTTATATTTGTTGATTCCGATACCAGTGTTTGTAGGAAGTTTTTGATGATATTGTATCTGTGTATATTTTCTGAAATCAACGTTTTCAAAAAAAAAAAAAAAATTCACGTCCTACTTTAGATGCTACAATCCAATCACTACTAAGATTGAATATTATGATTAAAAATTAAATCATGAAAAATATACAAGTTGACCATGGTCAATTTAATACATAACATATAGTGAAAAATGAAAATTCTTCAATAATTTAAAAAAATAACAACTTTCCTAGGGAGCTGGTTATATGTATTACGCGACGCGAATTCTGCATTCACACTCCAACAGTGAATTATAAAAATCGTCATTTCACCTCGACTCATAATGTGCATCTAGCTATTTCGATCTTATTACATCTCATCAGTATTGCAGCTTATTTGACTCGGAGTGAATTAACAAATTACTAATTGTTCCCCAATACACATACGCCACAGTTGCAGAGTAGACATTTCATGTCCGGAAGTCTGTATTATCGCTTCGGGATTCAGGTTTTCGATCTAAGCGGTGAATTGTTGGTTTCCAATATCCTTGGTGGAGGACGCTCTGTGCGGTTTTGTATTGGGGAACAATTAGGAATATGTTAATTCACTCCTAGTCAAATAAGCTGCACTGATGAGATCGAATAAGATCGAAGCAGCATTTTGAGTCGGAGTGACTTGACGTTTTTTATAATTCACCGTTGGATTGTGAATGTAGAATTCTCGTCACATAATACATATAAACAGCCCTTGGAAAATTGTTTGATAATTTTTAAAATTATTGAAGAATTTTCCTTGTTCATGTTATGATTAAGTTCAACTTGAATATTCTGCCGAAAGTCTGCGTACAGTGTCATATAATTATTTCAGTCTACATTGAAAGAAATCTGGTAACTATTCACATATTCACCGAAGTCTGTGTAAAACAATTCAAAATTTTATTTATTCATCTTTCTTTCGAAATTATCTAAAATCTATTAGTTGGGTCATCATCTTATGCTGAATTATCATTGAATGCATATTTAAATTTCCATATGTTAGTGACCCTACGAGCTGAATACAAGTTGCGTCTCATACCCCAGATTTATATGTCAATTTAATGTCCGATAGAATATAGGTGGTGATATAATATTCTGAATCTGCTCCCGTACAAGTATTCTGTTTTTCAATGTCGGATCCCTTCCGAATACTGATAGTTTTTACACTGATTTACCCTTGCCACAATCTGTCAAAAACAACGCTACGTTTCCTCCCCACGCCGCCCATCTGAGGTGTGTCAGTTTTTGAATGATTATCCCTCCTCTGCTGCCTCAGTCCGAGCCAGGGCTAGGGAGAAATTCACCAGTCAACATTTCCGCAATAAATATTGATCCTTGGGAACTGATACATTTTTATTGGCACTTGTTATCCACACGCGTACCAGATATAAATCATTACTTATAGAAAGATCTTCGCTTATTCCCATTAATAAGACATGAAATCGTGTTTGCGAGCTGCACAACAGGAACAGTCTGGTATTAACGGTTGAACTTCGGTATTTCGATAATCACATTTACTCAAATTCCATTGGTAATTCTTATTTGATCAAGGTCATATTTTCTCCTGTTTTTGTAATTTGTTACATACATATTCCCTATTCCTCAATTTGAGGAGCAAAACCTTGAAATCCATACGTTAAAATGAAGGTCAAGGAAAAAAGTTGACACTTACGAAAAATACTACTACCTAACATCATCTCAAGTGCAATTACCAAATTTCAATCCTCTAACTCAATCTACAGAGACTGTGGAGGTGCACAAAGCCTCAAAAACCAAGAAATCTCTATATGAAAATGATGTCGATTAGAGAAAAAGAACCTTAAAAATCGTAGTCCAGGAGGTATGAAACGGGTTTAAGAACTACTCCCGCAATTCAGTGTTGACTGTAAGACTAAAAATAGTTGGATAAATGGCATATCATCAAAAATATCTGTAACATAAAGATCTGACCCTAATTTGTTCATTATTTAATTTATTGTTTATGAAACTTTGTTTCACGATGACCCAATTGTATCAATACAGTCTATACAGACGCCTCAGCCTCGAAGTTTACGAGATCGGTACCATCAGCGAAGGATTGCATTGCTTGAGTATTACGGAATTTTAGTTATGAATAACTTCGGTAAGAGTCGAGTCATAGACAGACATGTGAATTCCATCAAAACGGACCGAAAAATACACCATCGCAAAGCGTTAAATCTGCCAGTACACTGAAAGCATTATAATATTAACAGATATTCGCTTTGAAATATTGAAACCCTATCGATATTTCCAAATTCAAATGTTGCTGAATTCTGGCCTTTCAAATAACTCAACTGGATCCACACCTTTTTAGGGTTCCGTACCCAAATGGTAAAAACGGAACCCTCTAGACTTCGCTGTCTGTCATGTCTGTCACCAGGCTGTATCTCAAGAAACGCGATAGCTAGACAGTTGAAATTTCCACAAATATTGTTTTCTGTTGCCACTATAACAACAAATACTAAAAACAAAATAAAATAAATATTTAAGAGGGGCTCCCATACAACTAACGCGATGTTTTTGCCCTTTTTTGCTCGATATCAATAATGGCAATATTTTCCTTTAATAATAAATAATAAAATTAAAATAAAATAAATATTTAAGGGGGGCTCCCATACAAAGAACGCCATTTCTTGCCTATTTTTGCTCGATATCAATAAAAGGTAACGATAGGCACTCGAAATATTCACAAAATACTTGATTGTATATTTACTTTAATAATAAATAATTAAATTAAAATTTAAATATTTAAGGGGGGCAGAGTCAATGGTACGGTACCCTTCGTGCGCGATTCCGACTCGCACTTTTCTTAGAAAGAAATGATGGCATTTATCAGCCGCCGTGGTCCAGACCGTCGAGTCTATATATATATATATATATATATATATATATATATATATATATATATATATATATATATATATATATATATATATATATATATATATATATATAATATATATATAATTATATTTATGTATATATATATTATATATATATATATATATATATAATATATATATATATACTATATCTATATAATATCTATATATATATTATATATATATATATATATATATATATATATATAAGTATATAATATATAACTATATATATATATATATATATATATATATATATATATATATATATATATATATATATTATATATATACATACAGGGTGTCCCACCGGGAAAGAACGCGATCTGTATATGGAAAACTACAAATAGGAAACTTTTGAAAATTTGACAGTATACTAATGTTAACAGGGGCAACTCGACTAAAATATTTTCAAGATGGTGGCACTTCCGGTTATACCGGAAGTAGATACCAACTTGCTTATTTTAAATTGGATACCCTATATATTAATACATTTTTAGATTCTACGTAAGATTCTTGGCAGATTTGATGTATTATGTCCTATACCTAAGTCTAAGCGTTTTTGACATATTTAGGTTTTTATGTCAAAAATGACGAGTACAATCCCTAATATAATTATCAATTGTTCCTATAAGGATTCCCGTATTACTTACTTTGGGGTGGATTCCTTATTGAAAAAGACTTGCTTCCATAGATTTTGTATGGTATTTGGATAACTAATCATACAGGGTGTTCGAAACAAAAGATCTAAAATTAGATTGAGAAAACTGACAAAAATCAATTTTTTCAAATGGAAACCCCCCATTTTTCTTATTTGGTAGTATTAAGTATTCAAAAAGAAGGTAACTTTGTATAAAGTTATCTATACCTATAATTTGAAGTTTTCGAAATATTGCCAATTTAATATTTTTATATGGTGATTTTGCATTTAATCGTTAAACAATTAGATCTAGTATAGCCACGATCGTATTTGACATTTCAAATCATCGTAATGACACCCCGGTTAAATTATACAAACGAAAATTATTCAAACTTTTAAGGCTTATCTAAATCATTTTCATTCAAATGCTGCACTAATGAAAATATGGATAGCATAGGGATGATATTTGTGTTTCCGTAAAATTCTTAGAACTGGCGATTTATATAAGCCTGATTCTAATGCTATCTGCCTTGAAGATTTTGTTGCATATGCTTCAAAATATCCCAAAATTGCTATTTCAATATTTTCATTGTTAACAACTGGTTTCTTTTTGTACACTTATGCCTTTACGGATCCAAAATTCTTGAAGTTTTCTATAATTCGTTTAACAGTATTTGGTGATGGTTTTTGTTTATGAGGATATCGGGTCGCACATGTATCACATGTTCTTGAAATAATTTATCACATTCTCCATAAATAATAAATAAGTTTAAATAATCTTCGTTTGTATAATTTAACCGGAGTGCCATTACGATGATTTGAAATGTCAAATACGATCGTGGCTATCCTAGAACTAATTGTTTAACGATTAAATGCAAAATCGCCATATAAAAATATTAACTTGGCAATATTTCGAAAACTTCAAATTTTAGGTATAGATAACTTTTTACAAAGTTACCTTCTTTTTAAATACTAAATACTACAAAATAAGAAAAATGGGGGGTTTCCATTTGAAAAAATTGATTTTTGTTTTTTTTCAGTTTTCTCAACCTCATTTTAGATCTTTTTTTTCGAACACCCTGTATGATTAGTTATCCAAATACTATACAAAATCTATTGAAGCAAGTCTTTTTAATAAGGAATCCACCCCAAAGTAAGTAATACGGGAATCCTTATAGGAACAATTGATAATTATATTAGGGCTTGCAATCGTCATTTTTGACATAAAAACCTAAATATGTCAAAAACGCTTATAGGACATAATACATAAAATCTGCCTAGAATCTTGCGTAGAATCTAAAAATGTATTAATATATAGGGTATCCACTATAAAATAAGCAAGTTGGTATATACTTCCGGTATAACCGGAAGTGCCACCATCTTGAAAATATTTTAGTCGAGTTGCCCCTATCAACATTAGTATACTGTCAAATTTTCAAAAGTTTCCTATGTGTAGTTTTTCATATACAGATCGCGTTCTTTCCCCGTTGGGACACCCTGTATATATATATATATATATATATATATATATATATATATATATATATATATATATATATATATTTGGGTACATAATGTTTTACCAATATGTTCGGAACCGTCGTTAAACTGTAGGTCCGAAAGGTTTTAAGAATATATATGATTACATGAGTAAAAAACCTCCTCCAGTGTAAGTCGCTTAGTAGACAGAATATAAGCACATCGTTATAATGACTGTATCGATCGCGAAAATGAATGAATTGAACTAATAAAAACAGTTTTTAAATTATAAATTCGATTAGGCCAAGAACTTTTCTGCCCGCCTTCGTACAAAAAAATTCTTATCAAAAACTATTAACATTACGTTGTTCTCGATTCACTGGAGAAATAGCTTGAAAGAACCGTTGAAAAACGAACGTGAAGAATGATCTCTTTATAACTAAGCACCATAAACAACGAGAACGTCTAATACTGGTCAAGAGTCCGATAGGAATTTTTTTAATCGCTATTTGAGCTCGCTGCTAGAGATGAAATTCGATTGATCAAATGATTAGGTACCTTACGATGAATCATTAGATTCATTCGCCTATACTTCGAACCAGGAAATGGCATTACCGACTTCATTATTTCGTCGGTTTTATCTTTTGATATAGTCATGAGGTACTGTAATTACAGTAATTGAATATCATTATTAGGTTACCACTTATATTTTTTAATAGCGCCGATCTAGTGGAATGATTTCAATATAATTGTTTCGAATAATTTAGGATGATAAAATTCATATAATCAGAGTTAACTGTAAAGTTTACAATAGTGTTAACCTTTTGATATATAATATCTCAATATGTACAAGGTATGCGAACACAGCATCCTTTTTATCGAGAATAAAAATGATCCATGCTTCGAATTCGATTTATTTTATAAAAAAAGACGAGAGGTATCGTGGGTCACCTATATATTATGTATTAAATAGTAGGGACAATTGAATTAATTCACAACGTTTGAGAGTTATCAAATGA
>JARQZK010000025.1:180000-220000 GCA_030704885.1 Cynegetis impunctata
TGAACGACACACACACACATATATATATATATATATATATATATATATATATATATATATATATATGAGTGTTAGAATATTAATTTAGTTCATTGCAATCGATCTATATGTGCTAGTGATGAGATCTAAAGTCAGGCCGAAACAACTGTCACTTCAGTTAAGTAGCAAAATTTACCGAAACCTATATTTGGAAATTTCAATGCTTTAGGTTAGGTTTGAGGTTAGCTTAGGTTAGGTCAGGTTTGAAGTTATGTTAACTTCAACTCAGTGAAGCCATACTTGGTGTATGAACACCCCATGTCCTGAGCTACACAATCATATGACCACGCCCCCAAAATGGCGCATATATATAGATATATATATATATATATATATATATATATATATATATATATATATATAATATATATACATATATATATATAAATATATATATATATATATATATATATATATATATATATATATATATATAATATATACATAATATATATATATATATATATATATATATATATAATATATATATATATATATAATTATATATATATATATATATATATATATATATATATATATATATATGTGTGTGTGTATATATATTATTTAAAAAAATTTAATTTTGCCAGAACAATTATCTGAAAAAACGAACCTCACTATAAAAATTGAAAAAGGTTTGTTCAATTGAAACAATTGAACTGTTGTATCAGGCCTCCTATTTGTAACAAAAAATAATCCTCGCAGTGGGTCAGATTTAGCTCATATTAGACATTACTCATTTTGTGTGATGAATTTTTCAGCATCAGAGTATCGCACCTTCATCTCGCCAGATAAAAAGAAATTAATGGTATTTTGTTGTTTGCAATGGACGTTATTCCGTTCAGTTATTCAATAGGATGTCGGTGGAGAAGAAATATGGGAAGTAAATTTTTCCAGATGAGGTTTCAGACAGAATAATATTGACTTGTACGTGACAGTGGACGGAAGACGATGTTGTTAATACGTGCTGCTCAGATTGAGAAAATTTCAACTCGATGGTAGATTAATGGTCACCGGAAATATACTACGTTGTCTGTTCTGTGGCTTCTCACCCATCTTGGAGCTTTCATGTAGAAACTATTCCGATCCGAAGAATTGCAGAATGTTACATATATGCTATACATTCTCTATTACAACCATTAAGATTTTCGAAATTTTTCTTCATCCACAATTACTGGACATATAACCGGTAAGATAGAGGATGTACTGCCACCAGTAACAAGAGACTTAGTAATAGAGGTAAACTCAAGAGTTCGTATTTTTATTCAAACCTTCCGAGCTGCTGAATTGTGAAAATGGTTCTGATCTCATTAACTCCTTGTATAATCGTTAATAGCAGTGTGTGCTTATGTGCTATAGCGTTATATACTGCAAAATTAATTCAGAGTTTACCCTTTTGGAGTTTGGAGGAGTAATCAGATCGGATTATTTCTGACCTTTCCTAAAAATTACTTCGAAAAAGAAGCCGAAACGTTGAGTTCGTACAAACGCATGTCCTGATAGCTAGTGTAGAGAGTATATGAAATATGATTCATAAAGCATTACTTATGAATGCTTAATACACTTAAAGAGGATTAAAACCCAAATATCGCTTTTATTGAGTTCGATAAGACAACCTATTAGTATATTAGGTTAACTGTTTTCTATATGAAAAGAACTCCAGATAATGAATTATCTCAAGACTTTCTCTCTAATACTGTGTTATGTTATCAAGTGATCCAACGAATTATATATGATTTCATAGAGTTCATCGCTCTATCGAGAATCCAACGACCAACATGGAATTGAAAGGAACCAAAACTATATTAGTAATTCCCATAAATTATGATTAAACATATTTATGATTTCATCACAGTGTAGAGTGCTTTCGTATGTCACTTTTATCGAATATTTAATATTCTTATGAATCAATGTAAAGCTTGGGTTTGAAAACATTTATCAGACTATCAGCAGCATTTGGCTTCGACATGGTTTTGAAAAGACAGAGTTATACTCTGCCCTCACCAATTCTATTAGTGCTATCTGGAAAAGGAGAGTTCATTTAGATTATTTGATTACATGGATCTAACACCCACGTTCCTTTATTCGTAAATGTCCTTACGCTGAAATATACTTTCAACAGCGTGTAATAGGGTCCCAGCTTTGAGGCGGTCGCAGAAATGCTACCGTAACAGTTTCAAGTAATGAATGCCTATGGAGGCCCTTGCCGGAATATATATAAATGTATATATATATATATATCTATATATATATATATATATATATATATATATATATATATATATATATATATATACATTTATATATAATCCGGCAAGGGCCTCCCATAGGCATTCATTACTTGAAACTGTTACGGTAGCATTTCTGCGACCGCCTCAAAGCTGGGACCCTATTACACGCTGTTGAAAGTATATTTCAGCGTAAGGACATATATATAAATGTATATATATATATATTTATATATATATATTTATATATATTTATATATATATATATATATATATATATAGATATATATATATACATTTATATATATTCCGGCAAGGCCTCCATAGGCATTCATTACTTGAAACTGTTACGGTAGCATTTCTGCGACCGCCTCAAAGCTGGGACCCTATTACACGCTGTTGAAAGTATATTTCAGCGTAAGGACATTTACGAATAAAGGAACGTGGGTGTTAGATCCATGTAATATATATATATATATATATATATATATATATATATATATATATATATATATATATATATATATATATATATATATATATATATATATATATATAATCTCTTGATAATTATTAGCAATAACAGGCTGGTTGAATCTTAAAAAACTCGATTTTATTAAAAAGTTGACGTTTCACTACGATATTCGAAAAAATTGAAATTTCTCTGACATCTACTGATTCGAAAATTTTTTTAATAGAACAGACGACTTGTCTTGTTAAAATTTTTTTTCGGATGTGGTTGTTCTTTGTTATTTATTATGTGCTATTCAGTCTAATATCAACATTCAAAATTGTTATCATTAGAAGGTAAGGGAAACTACAGAAACCTTTTCCCACGTAATGTTCGAAAAAAATAATAATAGGTTACTATTTATCTAACAACAAAGAAATTAGTACGGGAAAATATTAAAAAAGTAGAGCAGAATTATCGGTATAGAACGCTTATATGGAAGCAGCCGTTGACACGTGTTTCGGACTCTTTGGTCCTCAAGCGTTCTATACCGATACTCTACTTTTTTAATATTTTCCCGTACTAATTTCTTTGTTGTTAGATAAATAGTAACCTATTATTATTTTTTTCGAACATTACGTGGGTAAAGGTTTCTGTAGTTTCCCTTACCTTCTAATGATAACAATTTTGAATGTTGATATTAGACTGAATAGCACATAATAAATAACAAAGAACAACCACATCTGAAAAAAAATTTTAACAAGACAAGTCGTCTGTTCTATTAAAATTTTTTTCGAATCAGTAGATGTCAGAGAAATTTCAATTTTTTCGAATATCGTAGTGAAACGTCAACTTTTTGATAAAATCGAGTTTTTTAAGATTCAACCAGCCTGTTATTGCTAATAATTATCAAGAGATTAAAAATAGATCACAGGCAACAACAATTCAAATAAATAATTATATATATATATATATATATATATATATATATATATATATATATATATATATATATATATATATATATATATATATATATATATATGTTCAGAAAGATTTCCGCGGTCGGAAGTATTTGAAAAACTTGGTTCTCGGAATGAACCGCGTAAAAGATTTGAAAAATCTCGACGTTTCGGCTCCTCTTGCGAAGCCATCTTCAGGAGAATTAGAAGGGAAATAATTCAGATACGTGGCCTCAATCTGCCTACTCCACGAATCGAATTAGGAGGAATCGGAAACAATACGATTGCGTGGTCTCAACCTACCTACTCCACCAACCGTACTGCTTCCTGTCAACTCTGAAGTCTTAACCTGCCTACTCTTCAGAGTCAACTGACGGGCTGATCAATCAATCACTCAATCAAAATACGTTTATTCAAGATTTCTGGGGGGATGGGGTACATTTTGTTATCTAGCTAAATATTTTATTTTGGGAAGTTATAAGGTTTTGCAACCTTCTTCAACCCTGGCTTTACTTAATTAATTTTCTAACATTTACAATATTAATTAAAAAAACCTAATTTTCCTATATTTGGGGGGAATGCGGCTGCGGTCGACTTTTTTGCTAATTACGTGCCATTCGGTCCAAGGTCAATATATTTCAACTGACATTAGATGGTAAGGGAAACCACAGAAAACCTTTACCCTCGCAATCACGGGCCGATAGTCGCGTGGCCGTATTTATAGGGGAGGGGCGCGGGTACTCCATCTGGTGTTCAAACAATTTGGACGTTTTTCTATTTCTACAGCTTCACGAAAAATTCGGGATTTGAAAGATCGGACGGGAGCAATAGTTCTTGTATTGGGGAAATCGATAATGTGGCCTGTTTGGGTGTGATGTTGGTAAAGGGCGTTATTGATATATATATATATATATATATATATATATATATATATATATATATATATATATATATATATATATATATATATATATATATAATGTGTATTTGTTACCTGTTTCTCTGATACAGGAACAATAAAGGTTTAGCTGTGACAGGTTAATTTAATTTAGGATTGATTGGGCCGATACATGGTGTAAATTAATAAACATATTAAAGCAATGGTTAATAATAACAAAGGTGAAGTTTCATCGAAACGTGCGTCATGCGTTATTTCATTTAATGAATGTATAAATGGTTATTATTAACCGTTGTTTTAATAATTTATTTTATGTTTACAAAACGAAACGTACAAGACTATAGATTGATTTTTGTAATATTAAATTAAATTAACCTGTCACAGCTAAACCATTACGGTTCTTCTATATTTATTTATATTATATGTATATATATATATATATATATATATATATATATAATATAATATAAATAAATATAGAGGAATATAATATAATATAAATTATTTTTGAGCTTGAATTTTTAAAAAATGCTCGTGCTGTATTATTGCCTATTTTTCTACGCGATTGAGTGAACATTAAGAACAGATCTTTATTTTATTCGAAAAATCGAAATAAATCAAACAAATCCTCTAGCGGAGCCAGTTACATGAGAGTCTCGACGCCAACGACATTCCCACCCATCGATAAGCGGTGAATCTTAGAAACATCAAGCACAAACAAAAGAAACAACAGACAGCTGTTTCGGGCGTATTGAGTTTCCCTCAGTATTGTCCATCTACCATCTAGATTATTTCACTCGTACCTGATCATTCCGCAGAAGAGAAGCAGCGACATGTAAAACATATTTTCTTTTTGTATAAATTTATTATGTGTTTTTTGAGAGCCTCGAATATTTCATGTCCCTATATGTATGTATGTATATATATATATATATATATATATATATATATATATATATATATATATATATATATATATATATATATATATATGTTATATCGTATGTTTTCTCGGATGGTGGAATGAATCAGAGAAAGATTCCGGGGTTCAATCCGATTTCGGAAGTTTTGTTGGCGCTGAGAAGCACCGTTTGTTTCACGACGTTTCGCCAAAATCTCATTTGGCATTTTCAAGTGCTGCTGTACGTCTGGTGACTCGACGGCAACTACTGTTCGCCTCTGCTTGTAGCTCGGTTTTATTGGCATTGGCTGGTCTCGTTTCCTGATTGGCCGGTTCGCTGCATAGGCTCCGCCCCCTCACTTCTTGACTTTCTTCCTCGATGTTAGTTTTTACGTCTTGTGTTGTTTTATCCGTTTTCGTGTTTTTTAAAATTATTTCCAAGTCAGTGGAATATTTTAGAGCATCGTCTCGTTTGTTTAGGTGTCCGGATTTTTTCTATTTCTAGAGCTTCTCTTATGGTACGGACCCTGTAGTTTTCTATGGATGCTATTTCTCTTGATCGGTCAAAATCGATTCTGTGGCCTGTTGCTTGATGATGTTTGAAACAGGGCTGATGTTTTTTGTTTGTTTCTGACGCTATTTTTATGTTCTTGTATTCTTGCAGATATTTTTCTGTTCGTTTGTCCATATGTATGTTTGGCCGCAGTCTGCACACGGTATGCTGTAGACGCCGTGGTTTTCTAATCCGATTTTATCTTTCGGTTTCCAAGTATATTGCTATTGTTTTTAGGGGTTTAAATATTCTGGTGTTATGTTATTTTTCCTCAAGACTCTTCCAATTTTATCTGTAATTCCTTTTACGTATGGAAGTACTGCTTTTTGTCTGGATTCTCTTCGGCGTTTTTTTTTGATTTTTTTATTGGATTTTCTTTTTTTTTGATGTGCTTTTTGATGTCGGTGTATGTATATCCATTTTGTCGTAAGGCGGTTGTGATCTGTTCGATTTCTTGTTCTCTTGTTTCTGGTTCTGTTAGTCGAAAAGATCGAGAAATTAATGAGTTTACTACTGACTGTTTTTGTGAAGGATGGTGGTGGGATTGTGCGTTCAGGTATCTGTTAGTGTGTGTTGGTTTGCGATATACACTGAATCCCAAAGTACCGTTCAGATTTCTTGTGAGGAGTAAGTCCAGAAAAGGCAGTTTTTTATTTTGTTCAATTTCTAAAGTAAACTGGATTTTTTGGTGTATACTGTTGAGATACTGTAGAAAATTCTCTAGATCTTTCCGAGAGTGTGGCCAGATTAAGAAAATGTCATCAACATAGCGTTTCCAAAATTTGGGTTTCAGGGGAGCATTTAGTAGAGCCTCTTTTTCGAAATATATCATAAAAAGGTTAGCTATGACGGCGCACCCATGGGATCCTCGCTTTCACCAGTCATAGCTAACCTTTTTATGATATATTTCGAAAAAGAGGCTCTACAAAATGCTCCCCTGAAACCCAAATTTTGGAAACGCTATGTTGATGACATTTTCTTAATCTGGCCACACTCTCGGAAAGATCTAGAGAATTTTCTACAGTATCTCAACAGTATACACCAAAAAATCCAGTTTACTTTAGAAATTGAACAAAATAAAAAACTGCCTTTTCTGGACTTACTCCTCACAAGAAATCTGAACGGTACTTTGGGATTCAGTGTATATCGCAAACCAACACACACTAACAGATACCTGAACGCACAATCCCACCACCATCCTTCACAAAAACAGTCAGTAGTAAACTCATTAATTTCTCGATCTTTTCGACTAACAGAACCAGAAACAAGAGAACAAGAAATCGAACAGATCACAACCGCCTTACGACAAAATGGATATACATACACCGACATCAAAAAGGCCATCAAAAAACAAGAAAATCCAATAAAAACATCAAAAAACAACGCCGAAGAATCCAGACAAAAAGCAGTACTTCCATACGTAAAAGGAATTACAGATAAAATTGGAAGAGTCTTGAGGAAAAATAACATAACACCAATATTTAAACCCCTAAAAACAATAGCCAATATACTTGGAAACCCGAAAGATAAAATCGGATTAGAAAACCACGGCGTCTACAGCATACCGTGTGCAGACTGCGGCCAAACATACATAGGACAAACGAACAGAAAAATATCTGCAAGAATACAAGAACATAAAAATAGCGTCAGAAACAAACAAACAACATCAGCCCTGTTTCAACATCATCAAGCAACAGGCCACAGAATCGATTTTGACCGATCAAGAGAAATAGCATCCATAGAAAACTACAGGGTCCGTACCATAAGAGAAGCTCTAGAAATAGAAAAATCCGGACACCTAAACAAACGAGACGATGCTCTAAATATTCCACTGACTTGGAAAATAATTTTAAAAAACACGAAAACGGATAAAACAACACAAGACGTAAAAACTAACATCGAGGAAGAAAGTCAAGAAGTGAGGGGGCGGAGCCTATGCAGCGAACCGGCCAATCAGGAAACGAGACCAGCCAATGCCAATAAAACCGAGCTACAAGCAGAGGCGAACAGTAGTTGCCGTCGAGTCACCAGACGTACAGCAGCACTTGAAAATGCCAAATGAGATTTTGGCGAAACGTCGTGAAACAAACGGTGCTTCTCAGCGCCAACAAAACTTCCGAAATCGGATTGAACCCCGGAATCTTTCTCTGATATATATATATATATATATATATATATATATATATATATATATTCTTGTGATTGTGTGAAATTATATACAAACCTATTGAAAATTCCCACCTCTCTGTTATATACAAAATACAAATAGTTTCGCTTTTCGCTGAACCTATCACGTTCGATTTAAGAAATTTGACGAAGTTTCGACTCTATGTATATGTCGATGAATTATTGTCCCCGAGGGTAGCTGCTGAAAATTTGTGAGTGTTTTATATGTGTTTCTGCACATTTCCTCTAAGGGAATATCGATCAGCTGTCGCGAGCACAAGCCAAAAAATAAGTTAGAAATCATTTTTGCCATATCCGTAATGCGTAAAGGGAACAGCGTTTTTTCGAGGGCCTTCGTTAATGGACCAAACGCAGGCCTTTCAAGCAGTTTTAGCCATTTTACCGGATCGTCTAATTTAAGGTTTTTTTGAAGCTGCTTAATCTTCAGTCAACAGTTTTTTTTTTCGGTAATGAATAATTCGCAAGGGATGATTTATAGTTTGTGACTCGTGAGTGATATTCGTCGTAAAGTCACATGTTCACTTTGAGATTGTCAGTAAAATAATGGCAAATTTAATTCAAACAAAATTCAAATATTATTAGAAAAACAGATGTTTGATTTCATGATACTATAATTTAATCTGTGACGCTGCGTTTCACCACGCGGTGGCTTCATCAGATAGAAATGAATACAACAGTTTTGGTACGATAGTTTATATAGATTTTAGTGAGGACAATGATAATGAGGGCTTCCCAAAAGTTCAGTTACAATCCTCTACTCTCTTTATGTAAAATATTGAATCTTTATTGAATGAATGATCTTCATCTAATAAATAATTGGAATAATTAGAGACTCTCTCTTATGTTTAAAAGAACCGTAATATTCTTTAATTTTTTTTCCGTAGTTTCTTGATTCAGTTGAAGTAATCGTTGAAATCAGACTTGTGTTTTTATAATAATATTATTATGGATTCTAACCAAGTAATGGCCTCATCAATACAAGGTTGAGGAAACTTAAATATTAATATTAAGGTAATACCTACTATGGTTTTTGTTAATTCCTTAAAGCTGCACGTTTAATTCTTTATATTTTACATACCGTAATTCATTGACGCTGAAAGACTCGAATTATAGCTTCAGATGATAATTATCTGAAAAGTTCGCTTTTATTCGGAAACTGTCAGAAGATAAGCAATGTTATAATAAGCGGATTTGTCTGTATGATAGACATCTGTCCATCACACACCCTATCTCGAATAATATAAATGAATTACGTGCAATGGCACAAAAAACATATGTTCGGACGATGGCTAGGAGGATAGACAACGAATACTGCCTTTTCATTATTTACGAGAACCCTGAAACAAAGAATGATGAATTGATGTAATTACAGACTAAAATTGCATGCGCGCTGTTTTTGATAACATATGTCGAAAAGATTAAAAGTTGCTATAGGCTTTCCTTGTATGAAACATATGTTCTTCTGAATAACAAACAATACAAAAATTGTGTGTATTCTCCGACGCACGACTGGAGTAAACTTCAGTCGTGCGTATTTTTTTTATATCTTTCAATATTTTATTAACTCCAATCACTTAATAATTCTGTTTATTGTGCACAAATATAAGTATCACTACTTATTAATAAATAAACTACACTCTAAAATCAAATCACATCACAAATTGATGGTTAGGTTGCTGGTGTGTGTATTGTATCATATATACCTATACATAGGCTTGCCATATTTTTGGTGAGTGAAACCGGGACACATTAATATGGGATGGCCATACCGGAGGGGGTATTCCATACCCCCTAGTAGAGCGGGGTCCTGCCTTGGAAAATTTTAAAGAAATCAGTAGCAAAAAAATTTTATGACTTTTTAATCCTCGCAAGTGACGGGAAAAGTAATCTTGAACTAGATTGTTAGTTCTACACGCCCTTCAGAAATGAAAAGGAAGTTTTTGCTACTCAAAACCATATATTTTTGCCTGTTTAAGGATAATTTTCTCTGATCTATCTAGAAAGAAGTGTTGATAAAATAATATTCAAAATACTTCATGAAATTGTTTAATTGAACAATTGCTAAGTCTTATTAAGTATATTTTTCAATAAAACTAAAACTTTTTGTCTAACTACAAAAATAAAATCAATTATAAAAAGTTTTTCGTCAAACTGAAAAAAAAATAAAAATTAATAAGTTGACAATGTTAATCTGTGCTTTTAAAAAAAGTGCTCACGTCTCTTTGCTCGATAAAGTGATAGTATACACTTTTCCTCTGGGTAGCACTCACCCTTCTCATAGACCTGTTGTTACAGTTAAACTACTTGAAGCCATACATTACTTTTTACAGCTTACACCCGTTTTCCGGGACATCGATCAAACCGGACAGGACACCGGGACAAAAGCAAAATACCGGGACTGTCCCGGCCAAACCGTGGCGTATGGCAAGCCTACCTTGCTGATATACCCAAATATATGCGGCGTAAACTCCTACAATTTTTAATAACATAATATATAATATAAAAGATATATACAATTAATAAAACATACATACATTTGTATACAATAAATAACAGAGAGGTGTTCGTTAATTCAATTAATAATAATACTAATAAAATAAACCGCATCCACGTGTTCTTCAAATTCTTCTTCTTGCTTATTCATTGTCATTCAAATCAGTTTTGTTTATATCTTTCAATATTTTATTAGCTTCAATCACATTATTATTTTGTTTATTGTGCACAAATATAAGTCTCACTAGATATAAATACCTATACATGCAGGCCCGGATACTACCGTGTTTCATTTTCCGTTCGTCGTGCGCATGACGTCACTCAAGACCTTATTTGTATTGCTGAGATAGCAGTTTTGTATGTTTTTCTCTATTTACACGTTTATTTAATTAGTTACAAAAAAAACTGTGGAGACAAAGTATGTTGTAAATGATCTGTCCTATCCCCTAAAGACATAAAAGTTTTGAAATTTGTGATACTTATCACTCAAAACTCTTATTTTTTACTATGAAATTTCTCTTCGAAGTATTAAAACGCGATTTTCATTAAAGCGGTGCAAGATAGAGTAAACTGGGAAAGAAACTAATTTGTAGAGCACAAAATTTCCTACATATCAAGTATTCTACATTTTATTAATATTTTGGCTTAAAAATGTTCCATGTGAATATTTGATGAAGCTGGTGAGAGGCAAGAGCCCATGGCAAGACCAAAATTCTGTTCATAAAAATCGATATTGAATTGAAAATATGTTTTTGTTATTTATAAGTAATGGGAACGTACAGAAGATATTAACAACTTAGATTACACATATCCACGACAAGATAAAAATGGTTCATACAATTATACTAAACAGACTCAAGTTTACGGTACCTGTACTAGTTAGTGTTATTTAGAATAAAATATAACAAAACAAAACCCCATTAAAGAAAATTACCAAAAAAATAATAACAATGGAAAAACACTTGATGATTCGCTTAAATTTAAATCAATTTGCCAAGTGACAACTGTCAAATCTCTGTTTTATTAGGATAAAGTCTCCTTTATTTTAATTAAGTTAAAGTTTTCTTCCACTTCCTTTTACGGGCAGTTTGGTCTGTCAAACTTTTTCGTTGTGTCTGATAGGGACCACAAATTGTTTAAAATTTTAATTCATCTTCACAACGGTAACTAGAACGCTACCGAAACGTTGAAATAAAAAATACAAAAACATATTGTGGTTTAATTCCCAAAAAAATAAGTAAGTTGTTAATTATTAAATATTAATAAAATGTAGAATACGTGATATGTAGGAAATGAAATGTTATCTTGAAATCCGGTATTTACTATTTCGAAACTATTTAAATGGAAAAATATGCCTGTGTAAAAACCATAAATAAAAGTCCACTTTTTATAAAATGTTTTCGCGTTTTTATTTGATCTCGCATTCCCCTCCTAGACTAGTGTTGTAGTAAATTTTGTGCTCTACAAATTAGTTCCTTTTCCAGTTTACTCTATCTTGCACCGTTTTGATGAAAATCGCGTTTTAATACTTCGAAGAGAAATTTCACAGTAAAAAATAACAATTTTGAGTGATAATTATCACAAATTTCAAAACTTTTATGTCTTAAGGGGATAGGACAGATCATTTAGAACATACTTTGTCTCTACAGTTTTTTTTGTAACTAATTAAATAAACGCGTAAATAGAGAAAAACATGCAAAACTGCTATCTCAGCAATACAAATAAGGTCTTGAGTGACGTCACGCGTCTTATTAACGACCTCCCACTCATGCGCAATATCCTATCTTCTGTGGGTATATCGTGTATACATGCATCAAATGTTGCCGGTATACTAATATATATGCTGCGGTATACTAATAATTTAGTTGAAGGTGCGCACTTATGTTGCGCAAAGGAATATAATATTTCACTTTTAGTTAACGCTCGATGTTACTCCTCATAAAATTTTCATACGGGCTAAATATGAAAAACGTTTCTTAAGGAGTAAACGCCAATAATTTTCTGAAGTATGAACTATTTTCTCGCAAATTTCAATTTCAGTTTGCCTTCGATGTCTTCTCAAGAAGCTTCGATGGTTTTGTTACAATATTTAGTTCACATCAAATCTCATCCATTATTACAAGCGTATTAAGAAGGCGTGTCAGTTGCACAACACTGTTCGAACATCGATCCCAAAGAGGATACGCAAATCAGTTTACTTTCTTAATTATTTATAGGACGAATTTATTTCCAAAAGTTATTGTCACAATTTCCGAAGTAACATGTGTATCCACTTCGAAATTACTCAAAAGTAGCAGTGAACTTTGTTTCGCTTTATGAACACGGAGAAAACAGACTATAGTTCTAGTTATTTAAGTGGATTAATTTTGCATCGAAGGCTTTTTACTCGATCATATCAGTTCTCAGTCTCCGTTTCAGTAGAACTGTACAGTTCAACCGTTGTTAATTTTAGTTTGAACGTTCCGTTCAGTTGTCAGTTCTGGTCTATCTTGACATAATTTTATATTGTTAATTGATGAGGCCGATACATTATGAAAATTTATATTTATAATGGAAAAATAATTCGTTTTAGTTTGATATACATACTTGTCAACGTCATTTTAGCGAATTAAAATCAGAAGAGGAATGAAACAAAAAGATTTTTCCTATCAGTTTTTTACACACAGAATGAACTGAAACGGAGAAGGAAATGGAAACTGAAATGATCGTGTAAAAAGCCTTTTATTATGAATTTCAAGTCGTGCAATTGCAATCAATTCTATCGCTTCGTTCACATGTTCTCAGAGTAGTATAAGTAGAGTAGAGTAATTTCAGATCACACACCAAGCTAGTTAGTGCAATACGTTAGGTGCGCTGGCTAGTATTTGGGAGGTCTCGGGTTCAAACCCCGGGGCCGACTGGTCGGCCATGAGTTTTTTTCAGAGGTTTCCTCATGGTAATGTAAGTCACTGCTTGCAAACTTATAAGGCGAATGCTGGGCCATTATTAATCCTCTGAACCCTACCCACACTTCCTATGTTCCATAAATATCCCGTCTCACCTATCCTTAATGCACTTGTACAAGTGTATCCTCTGATCTGGCTGAAGGAGTTAATCCCAAACTCAAGCTGCCCGCCTCTCTGACACATACTTCAGGGAGTCTTAGGGCCCCTATACACGGGCGTCGATGTCTTAATACATCAACGTGCATCTAATAACGTTAATGTGGATACAAAAAACACGTTTTTGAATGCACAACCCGGATTAATGCTGCGTTGATGTTTTCAGGAGTCGCATGAATTTTTGGATGCCCATTCCAACGAGTGCATTCAAGTCTCTACATATGGATGCAAATTACCGTGGAGTGTGCGTTTTTGAAGCAGTAGCGGCGGTTTAGTTTATGAAATAATTTGTTACTGCAGTAGGTATTTAAAATAATAAGTTAAATAGTTCATGAGTTTGACAGTTTCATCATTATGTCTGCCTACAGAACAATGTCCCGGGAATTGCTAAGGGAATTTGTGGAGTTGTACAGGGACCTACCCTGCTTGTGGCGGACAAAATCAAAGCACTATTTAGACCGAAATAAGAAGAATTAAGCATACAAAATATTGATAGAGAAGCTGCAAATCATTCAACCAAATACTACAAAAAGTACAGTTGTCGCTAAAATCAATAGTCTTCGTGGTGGGTTTCGGAGATAAAATGAAAAAGTTTTTATCTCGAAGAGAAGTGAGGCTTTCGGAGATATTAAAGTAGTGAATTTAAATCTTGGTAATTTCTTGCAGTAATTTCTGCAGTTATTGACGATCTCATCATTCTGTCTTGACGTTTTATTAATGGAATAACCATGTCCAATAGTTAAGAATAGGTTTCTTCGTCCATCCTTACGTAATTACGAGAGTCCTCTAGTTCTAACCTCCATTTTTCTAACAGGTGAATCTGTGAAAAATTTCATCGTTTTAGAAACCAACCTTTAGACAACATTCAGCGACGATTTTCATTTTCCGTTTTCTTTATACGCGCCACTACCACCAGAGCTAAATATTCCTCCTGCTCAGACATCTGGCCAATAGCAGACTGGACAAAACTATGGTTTTGTACGTACAGGTGTACGCAATTAGGTTGCACGTTATTGGTTGCACGTTGATGTATTAAGACATCGACGTCCTTGTGTAGCCCGCCTTACATTGTTAATGTTCAAAAGGGATCGGACCTACCCATAGGGCATAGGCAATCTGTACTAGCTTCTGAATAACATAGATACATTACTTGCAGCTCTTCTGTTTCTTTACAGCTTTTAGGAATTACTAATTTTTTTGCAAGGAAATCACTTCAATATTCCATAAAAAAATGAATAACAAAGCTCTATATTTTTTGTATTGTTATCGCAGATGTGAATACAGCTGAAAATTACTCCATACTAAATTAAAAACCCATAGCGTGCAAATTAACACGCGCATGCACATAAATATTAATTTTCTTTGCGGCAATAATGGTATTGTGAATGGTGTTCCGTTATTAGAATTGGACCATTCAGGAATTTACATAAAAAAATTGCTGACTGAACAACAAGAAATTCGTATATCTGAGTTTTTCTTTGAATCTTGAATATCTCAATTAGATGCGAGCAAACCTCAAAATGAAGTACAGTATTACCTGTTATCTAGCAAGCTGTGAAATTTGTTTTAACCGTAGAAAGTCCTGGAATTTATTGATTTCATATCACTGTAGAAGACTCAAAGTAAAATAGTAAATTACCATTTTCTGGTCGAACGACTTTTGTTGAATTTCTTTTTTCAAGTTTTTTGGTCGTATTTTCCCCGAAAATACATACTATTGCATTCTATCGAAGGAAAACAGTCGGATGCGGGAGTAGTTTTTTTATCCGTTTTAGACTACGTAGACTACGATTTTCGAAAAATGTTTCATGTTCATATATATATATATATATATATATATATATATATATATATATATATATATATATATGTTGATTTTCAGGTTCTCGCGGAGATAATCTGGTTGTCTGGTTTCCCGGGTTTGTATCCGCGTATGGGCTTCGTCTTCGTTGAAGTCTGCTCGACGTTTCGGCAAAATCACATTTGCCATCTTCAGGTAGCTCTTCTTGGTCGGAATGAATACACTGAACTTCAGTGTATTCATTCCGACCAAGAAGAGCTACCTGAAGATGGCAAATATGATTTTGCTTTGGAGAATTTTCATGTTTTTTAATCTTGTTTGAGATCACGAACTCCTACCTTTATCCACTTTTCATCGGCTCCAAATATTAAACAAAACAAAAAAAGCATCACTTTCATCACATCCACACAACCACGGAGTCTTGTTGAAAATGGAATAATAAATATTTATCAACGTTTGCCAAATGTATATTTTTTATGTAAGCTATTTTCATATTTATAAGTATTGTATAGTTTTGCTAACTGCAAAATTGGTACATGATTGAGAAATTTTTTGTTAGTTCACAGGCAACAACAATTCGAATAAATATATATATATATATATATATATATATATATATATATATATATATATATATATATATATATATATATATACATAATATATATATATATATATATATATATATATATATATATATATATATATATATTATATATATATATATATATATATCCATTTTTATATATAAGACATTTTTTCTCTGTGCTATATTTAACTTATGTAGGTTCTGAGCAAGTCAAACAACAGACAACTTTGTTTCGGTAATTTTTTTGCCAGAATATTTCAGAACATACCTATGTATTGAAGCAATGAATATCAAACGTACATAATACAGAATCTCTCAGAATACATATAAAAATAGATAAATATATTTGCTGATGAATATCAAGCTTATTCTGAGAAGAAATTAATAATTATCTAATTATTAATGAAATGAAGTTAAATACTTGGCTTGATTCCACTGAAATTAGTTTATTTACTCGACATATGTTTCGGGCTATTAACTCATCATCAAGAGCTGATAACTTGATAATGAATGGATAGCCTGAAACATATGTCGAGTAAATAAACTAATTTCAGTGGAATCAAGCCAAGTATTTAACTTCATTCGATTGATAATTTGAAAAATGTTCCACCAAGCGTCAAGCGAGCAGACCATTGGTGTTATTTACTATTATCATACAGTTGAAGTGAGCTTCATGGAAATATCGAATATTTTCTGAACTCGAGAAGACCTAGTTTCATTTTACCCTTGTGTAGCAGCAGAGTATTAATAAAATCCATGTGTCGTTGTCGAAGTTCCGATGTTTTATCGTCTACTCATTAATTATTATCTGCCTGTGAGGACAGAAGTTCAATAGATTATCTGAATCTACAATGTCCCAATTTTCGTGATCGCTGTTCAAATTGCATGTCTTGTTTGTCTACATTATCCCGTCAACTTGGACCATTAAGAAGAGTAAACGAGTAATTTATGATTATTTAGAGCACGTTCGTCCAGTAGTCTAAGCAAGCAACCTCTGGCATGCGGAGTGTGCTCGTATTACGTAAAATCGAAATATACTCTATCCTTTCATCATTTTCATCATTTTTATAACTACCTGCTTTGGAAGATACCCGCTTGAAGATGATCATAATTTCATCTATATATGAGTGTTACATCAATGTAGTTACTTTTACTTTGTATATTTGATTACTAGTTTTTAATTAATTTCTCTATTTAGTCATTCAAACGACAATATCACTATCCTCGCATCATGCCGAATTTCATTGAATAAATTAAAGAAAGAAATATGCAGTTATGTTCAATCACATTTATATTATTCCTCTTATTGCTCTTTTTAAACTTTTAAGTGACAATATATCTTCGATGAATTGAAATGTGTTCTAGATAAATACCCAAATTTCACATACTAAATTAAAGAAAGAAATATGCAGTTATGTTCAATCACATTTAAATTATTCCTCTTATTTCTCTTTTTAAACTTTTAAGTGACAGTATATCTTCGATGAATTGAAATGTGTTCTAGATAAATACCCACATTTCAAAGACTAAATTAAAGAAAGAAATATGCAGTTATGTTTGATCACATTTAAATTTTTCCTCTTATTTCTATTTTTGACTCTCAAATGACTGTATATCTTCGATTAATTGAAACGTGATCTAGATAAATGTCCACATTTCACAGAACAAATTTTAGAGGTATCGGGGTGTCGCACTATATGGGCCTACAGTTTAACGACGGTTCTGAGTGGCCAATGGTCTTGTAAACATTGTACATTACCCAATTAAATAATTATTTGAAGCACTGAATCTTATACACATACATCCATACCTAACCCAGGATTCGAACTCAGCACATCTGCTTCAAAGATGGTCACTCTACCCCTGCTCCATTTTCAGAAGGCATGTTTACTAGTAAAGATGTCTTTTTTCATATTTTCATGTCGTAACTATTGAGCCATTTTCTTCAGATGACAGCACCAAATATCGATCCCAAATAAACATCAACGGAATTGGCTGATAACTCTATCGCTGATAAGCGTCCTCAATTCCAGCCTTAATGCAACTTTCGCGCCGATCCGATAAGAGAGAGAGAGAATAATGATTACTGTCACTTATTAATGAAAAGGGGGTGCAATAACGATGTGGAATTAAGTCTTGTGTTGCAAGAACGAGAGCGGTCGAGCAGGCTTGAACTTCCTGTGAGGAAAGACTGTGGAGTGTTTCCATAAGGCCCATTAGGGCTTAGTGGCTTACTGGCCGTTTGCGATATAGAAGGTTGCTGTGGCGATTGAAAATAAACAACGAAGACTAGCTTACGTCAGTGCCGAAATCCGTTTCGGCACCTAAACCCACTGATTAAAATATTATCTTCTTATCGGCAGCTTTGATGGAACATTCAAAATTTATTTGGTGCATTATTCACACGATGTTTAATGAAAGTCAACGATAATGCGTGAAACTTTTCACTGTTAACTGATACATATAGTATAAATTTGATAAGAATATATTGAATGAGCAATTCGTTTATTTAATCCTTGGGATAATTAATAGTAAATATTTATTGAAAGAACAAAAGATATAATGAAAATATTATATTTCTCAAAAAATAATAATAATTTGTTATGGTTATAATAGATGACAGAAAAAACGTTTTCTATGTGATATAAGGTTTTCTCTGGAACATATTTTTGGACATCTATTTCGAAAATGTATTCAATTAAAGTTTGGTATATATTTTTATCTTATTCAAAATCATTAATTAACTGCATTTATGGCTTGTTTCAATAGTGAAAGAAAATCACCGGACTCATTTACTTCTTGAATTATTAAGGTCTATATCTGGACACTCGAGCAAAACGGAGTTCAAGTATAATTTAATTACTAGGTCAGATACCGCCATAAGCTGGTTTTACGCCATTATATCAAAATATATTGTATTGTGCACTTGCCCTCACGTTCTATCTGATATATTGACCTTTCGCAATCTGAGTTAACAACGTGCTGCAAGTTTTGATCTAACATTCCTGGCATGCTTAAAATTATTCATGAAAATATTATTATAAAAACACATTTGAGTTTAAAGATTAATCTAATAGAATCTAAGATGCTGCGTTTCACCACACGGTGGCTTCATCAGATAGAATTAAATACTAAATTCTTCGTTACTCAGTTTACATGAACTTGTAGTATCCGTAAAAAAGGATTACAACAGTAATCCTTCGAGAAAACTTCTAAAACTTCATCAGCAATTGTTAATATTCAGCCGGTATGATTTCAGTCTATTTATTCATTCAATAAGTTCTTGGAATTCTCATACCTGTGATTTCAAGAATTTCCCAAAAACTCTCATTTAATAAATTATTGGAATAACTAGATTAGAATCTTTTTTATGGTTTTCAATACAGCGCTTATGTTCTTTGATTATTTTTCCGAATTATCTATCGGTTCTAGCAATATACAGGGTGTCGCACCGGAAACTGAATCGATCGATATAGAACAAAGTACTGATCAGAAAATTTTGAAAATTTAGATGATTACTAATGTCGGTGTGGCCAATCCAACCAAAATAATTACAAACAGCTAGCACTTCCGCTTATACCGGAAGTCGATACCAACTTTCTTATTTCAAATGGAACACCCTATATATTTTAGGGTTTTCGAAAAGAGCATAAAATTCTGAGTCGAAAATGTGAAGATTACCCTATGCCTAAACCTAGCCGTTTCAGAGATATTTGTTTTCGGTTTCTGTCTTTCTGGATATCGAGTAGCAAATGTGCTGCAAGTTCTTGATATTACTTTATTACATTCTCCATAAATAATGAACAAATTTAAAAAGTCTTCGTGGGTATAATTTAAACGTGCTGGCATTTTTTGACATAAGATAATGACTGATTGTTTCTAATCATGGCTATTTTGATGAAATGATTACAACAATTCATGAATTTCTAATAAAATCACAAATATTTCGAAAAGTTGTAAACTTAACCCCCACAATGCTATATCAGAAAAAAGAGAATTCAATTTCACATAACTTGACGTGAAAAAATACAGGGTCTTCCATTTGACCTAAACAAGTTTTCGCGGTTTGAAGTTGACGAACACTTGGTATGATATTATTGAATTAGTTTCAGTTGTAAAACGTAGTTCTTGTGTTCTTTTCATGTGACAAGAAGCAAATGAGTATCTTTTACAGTAAGAAAGTTATACCGGTTCTTGTGAACCATTGCACCTGTCAAATTTTCTATAAAATGTCAAATATCTTTGAAACGGCTAGGTTTAGTACTTTGTTCTATATCGATCGATTCAGTTCCTGGTTCGACACCCTGTATATTTTGTTACAATCGCCATAGGACAATTCATAAATTTCCGATTTAGAGAATTCATACGGACGGAGGTGCTCATATGTTTTCTTTCACTCTTACTTTGGATCTAAGATCTCAGTATGCCTTGAAAATACATGGAGGAGCAAAATAGCCTTCAAGAAAACTATACAGTTTGCTAGTCAATATTAAATTCAAAGAAATTTAAACTACAGTCTGAAGTATAAATGTGAAATACTTCACAGAAAATTAATTTTTAACGACATCATCTATAATTTATGTTTGTATTAAACAGTGTTAATGTCGAGTTAGTTTTAAATTAGAGAACGCTAAAACTGACAAACTTGACGACCAGTTATTCTAGTGATCCATCGATAAATTGTTTTTTTCTAAAGGCGTATTAACATCTGCTAATTCATGAAGTATTTTTCGATGACCTCTTCAAGACAGTCAAAAATTAGTATGTTTGGAAAGAGGTGACAAGTGATACAGGAACAAATAAGAGAAGGATCAGTTTGTCTAAACCTATTGAAATGAAAACGAAAGAAGGAAGGAGTATTATAAATCAAACATTGGAAGGTGATGAGTGTAAACGAAAAGTCATAAAATTTCAAATGAACACTAATAAAAAAACGAGTAAAAGTTAATGTCGGAGCGGCCGTCCTCCATTACTCGTGAAAAGCACCAGAGAAACGACTCGCAAGTGGTATTCCAAGATCCGCAATAATTTTCGAAGTATATTCGGGTCCTTTGACTGAAATAACAAGAAAGAATGGGGTACTTTAGATTTTCCTTTCACCACCTTAGATCAAGACAATCATAAAGCGCCAATGATATGAAATATCTTTTGAGATGAATAATGGCCGCTCTCTTTTCTTGTAATTTATTGCCCTCCCATGCCGCATACCATTTTTATAGTGCTCCTTCAATCACTATGAGATGATACGCGTAATATACTCATGTTTTACTTGATCAATTAAGACAGAAGCATGTATATTATTAGAAAAACACTCGTTACACTTACCACAGGGTATTTTTGTCTTCTCGCTTATTCGCTATAATGATAATTTAACGAATTTTCAGGTTTTGTTCTCGAATACAGATTTTGTTATTATTATAAAAAGTGTTGCAACATGACTGCTTAATTTTCCTTTTTAAAATTTATACATATATTTGTTTCCTTCTATAGCAGTTGGCGTAACACAATGTAAATACTAACCTCAAAGCTGTTAATTCTAGCCCTAATCATAATGTAAGAATGAACAAGTTACTTTTTTCAGAAAGAAACTGATCTTTTTACTTTTTCAATGTTTGATCTTCATTAATATTTTGAGATCTATATATTATCATAAAAATCAAGTCCAAATGTTCAAAAATTTCGAAGCAGTTCGCCTCACTCTGTTATAGAAACTGTGATGTACAAAATTGTTGGAATAATAAAAAAATATTATATATATATATATATATATATATATATATATATATATATATATATATATATATATATATATATATATATATATATATATATATCTTGAGAGGAGTGTTGCCGTGTAATCAAAACATCAATTGTACTTTCTTTGGGTTCTCGGCAATTAGTTAAAAGGGCAATTAATAAACGAAAGTCATTCGTCAATACATCTATATTTCGAACCTTAAGCGGTTCTTCTTCAGGATGCTAAAATTATATAAAAATTACCTTACAACATTAACATAAAAATTTCTAACTTACATCTGAACAATACTCAAAAAAACAACAAAATGAACATGACAAAACCTCAAAAGGAACTCCAAATTCCCCTTAAATTTGAAAAATATTACCAACCAGACCGTGTTCAATAGTTTGACAAGGAAGCAATTTGTAGGTTATATTTCATAGAGTATTTGGGTTGTTCACAGAACCCTCATTCGACAACTGGAAGATGAAAAGAAGAGTGAACAGGTCTATATAACAACAATATTTATGCGTTGGTCTCATCGATCAATCGTGGTGCACCAATTATGTCCAAAGATAGTAAATAACTGTATATGTTACTTAGATTACTGATGTCAGTCTTTCTGTTTATGTTATTGACCCTTTCATTGATGTAACACATTTCCAGGAATGTTCTTTTATTCTGATTCAAACTAGTGCATAACACTTTTGTATCCTCAAAATTGAACTGATGGTTCATGGAAGAGGCATGACCAGCCAGAGCACACCTATCAGGCTGAAGTCTTATGTCACTTTTATGGATGGCTATCCTTCTTTTTAATGCCTGGGAAGTTTGTCCTACATATACCAATCCACAATCCCTACACTGTATCTCATAAACACAATCAGAAAAACAATGAATACTGATTTTATCTTTCATATTGCTGAAAAGTTTTCCCACTGTGAATGGATTATATTTAGCTATTTTAACGTTCTTAATCTCTCTGAATATAAAAGTTAGTTTTGTTGTTAAATTTGGAATGAAGGGTAGTGAGACATATTTAAAGTTTTCGGTTGAGACTTGACTACCATTATCATGTGATCTTACAGCAGTTTGTGTTGCTTCATTGTTGTGTTGTGATTCTGTAGTTGTGCTGTTGTTATTTACTATATTATTGTGGTTGTCTGTTGTTGAGCAGAAACATTTGTTCAGAAAATGCTTCGGGTAGCCATTATTTCGAAAAATGCTATAAAGTTTTAATTCTGAACATTTTAAAAAATCTGAATGGCATATAGACCTGACTCTCCTGACCATGCCCTTTATGAGATTGATCTTAACTCTCCAATCATGGTTCGACCTATAATGTATGTATCTTCCCGAAGATGTGCTTTTCTGATACCAATCCAGCTTCACTATGTTGTTTGCTGTTCTTATCACTCTGGTGTCCAAGAATGGAACACCATTGTGCAATTCCTCTTCTACTGTGAATTGAATGTGTGGATCAAATCTGTTAAATTCTTTGAGGACTTCCTCTGTACCATCCATTGGAAGTGCCAGAATTAGGTCGTCTACATACTGATAGATGAAGGGCAACTCAAAAGGCAGTTGTGAGATGCAATGCCTTAGCAGTGCAGACATAACAATAGAGGCCAAGATTGGACTTAGCTTACTGCCCATTGGACATCCAAAAACTTGAAGATAGATTTTATTGTTAGAGGTAAAATAGTTGGAATCAAACAAAAACTTAATAATTGAACGGAAAAAGGGAAAATCCATAGTGGTGTTTCTTTCAATCCTTTCCCAATTTTCTTCAGTTACTCGAATAACACGTTCAAATGAAATATTGGTGAATAAGCTAACTACATCCAATGAGATGATTTTATGTTTTTTTGGAAGTTTAAAGTTGTTGATGACACTGCTAAACTGAAAAGAATCTTTTATAGCATATGTATGGTAGTCTGCGAAGGAATCCGACAAAAGCCTTGCCATGTATTCACTCAACTGCGTTGTTGCATATATATATATATATATATATATATATATATATATATATATATATATATATATATATATATATATATATATATATATATATTATATAGATCTAAAACTCGGCGAATAATACACGTATTGTATTTACTCTTTATTCATAGCCTAGCTTTCGGAACACTGCATTTCCTCTTCAGGGCAATCAATATGAGGTTACAAATACTGCTCAGCAATAAACCAGCAAAACAAAAAACAAAAATAAACAGTGGTCATCACAAATATATGTAACAATCAATTTTGGACCAATTTATATATACTAACATACAGGTACTTAAAAACGTTAATAAACCTAATCTTAAAATACAGAAAGGTAAATTATATATATATATATATATATATATATATATATATATATATATATATATATATATATATATATATATATATATATATATATATATATATATATATATATATATATATATATATATATATATATATATATATATATATATATATATATATATATATTTATATATATATATATATATATATATATATATAATATATATATATATATATATATATATATATATATATATATATATATATATATATATATATATATATATATATATATATATATATATATATATATATATATATATATATATATATATATATATATATATATATATATATATATATATATATATATATATATATTATATATATATAGTCTTTGTTTTGGGAAAAGCTATATCTTGAAACGTTCAGCTTGTTTGGATGAGTTAATTCGGACATTGGAGCCTTAACTTCGACAAGTGAAGATCTGACAGATTAACAAATAAAAATTAAATTTAATTCCGAACCTATATGTGTAGGATGTACTCAATTATCTTTCTTCGCTCGACTAAAACATTGCAGATTAAGAAAGTTATGGAGATTAAACGATTGTAGTGGAGCCCACAACCCCGTAGACTGCTTGTTTCTTGTTTCCCGTTCCTCCCTTATTCGTTCCCCGTTCTCTCGCATTTCACTATCCCTTGGGTGTATTTCGTTCAGCTGCATTACCTTCGTCAAGACACAGAATACGGTGTTTGTAAAAATGGAACCTTTCGCCCGCCGCAATGAAGAGGTTACCAATTAAATTGTTCTCATTAAGTAATTCTTTAGTCAAAGAAGTTGATACATCTCAAAATATCAGCCCTGCAGTAGGCAAAGATGGTCTTTTCTTGTTTTTTCAGTAGTTTCAATTTCACACTGGGTTATCGACCCGCCATCTTGGAATAAACATACAAATAGTTATCTGAATTTGTCCCGGTAGAAATCATTTAATTCAAGAAATATGCCGAAGTTTGTTTAGACAATCAGAATTCTCAATAATTCAATATCAATGATTTTTTTGTTGATTGTTCAAATAAAATAAAAATAAATTGTCAAAAAATGTCAAATACATCTCTAGAAGGTTTTGTTAGGAAGAGGAAATTTTTAGAGTAGCTAATCTGGAAACTTTGTACTATAAAATTAAATGCATTAGACCCAGAATGTAATATTCATTGCGACGTTCCGCTAGTGTATATCACATTTTTTAAGTGGATATATTTACTTACAATTATGGAATGGTGTATTTTTTCGCTCTGCCATTACTGACCTCATTCATTCTTTCAGTGAAAAATGTATTCCCTGAAGTACAGGGTGAGTAAAACTTTTGTTTATTCAATTGACGCCAAATTACTCCACTTTAAAGAGCAGACAATCATTTCCTATCCACTTTTCAAATATTGAGTGGTTAAACTCCATAAAACAGCTTACGTAGTCGCTGAATTTAACTAAGTCTCTGTATGAACAAATTATGAATTTTGCTTCAAGTGGAAGACCGCAAGACTTCTAATGAAAGATTTCGGACCATATGGTTTTAAAAAATTAACTCATTTATCGTATGAAGGAGTTTATGTTTTTTTTCATGTTGTTATATGTATGTATATATGTATGTTTGCTCTTCAAACTGGAAATATAAGCACGCAGGGATTTAGTAAAGAATTATGTGATTTTTGCTTGAGTCTGTACGATTTTAAAAATATACTGCATGCATTTTTTATCCACTTCTAATTATGCATGCATTTCAATTTTAGAAGATTTCCAATTAATTATTTCACTCTCCACTCATCTATTCAGATTTTCGTTATTAAATATTTACGATAACTTCATTATATATTTAAAGTTGCTCTCAGCAATGGAAGGCTTCTGATTTATATTCAACCTAGAAACTCTTGAATTTTCTCAAGAATTTCTCCATTAAACGAAGTCTTATAATCCCCACAAAGCTAAATTATTTATATCCATTATTCGGCAATACTTTCACTAAAATTCATAATCCTAAATTTCTCAGTAATTTGCTCATTATATTTTAAGATGCTATAAAAATCATTTAATTTCGTCGTTATCACATCAAACATCAATAAACTCTGTCATCTTCGCTATAAATTATTTCAAAGATATCGTTCACCAAATTCAGGAAAGTTGATAATTGTCATCTGTACTCCATATAACAAGTGGGATTTATGGGTGGCAAGTGTCGTTGGCAACTACGGTAGAATAAAAAACACTATAAATGTCGACATCTGTCCGGGGACCTGTCAAAATGTCACGACATAGATTCATGTTACTCCTCAGTTTCGATTTATTAGTAAAACTTGCAGTTAAATCTTTGGATATGCACTGGTAGAGCAATATCTTTGTATTCGTAAATATTTATTACATTTATTGAATTGATGTTAGGTCAATTAAAGTCCGAAGTTTTTCATTAAATGACTGAAATATGATGGACAACGTGTTACTAATAGTTCAGAGCGCAACGTTTTCATTTTTTTGTTTTTGTGAAATACATTTTAGTGTGTAATAGTAGTTTGGATATACCTTCCCAAATTGACATCGTGCTTGTTATGTTTATTCTAAAACATTCAACGTTTCCAGAACAATATATATATATATATATATATATATATATATATATATATATATATATATATATATATATATATATATATATATATATATATATATATATTTATATATATATATATATATATATATATATATATATATATATAAATAATAATGCACGTGGGGAAGTCTAATAAAACTTTCATAAGATAGGATGCCTACAGTTACCTACATCAAAATACTACTCCTACATGAATCAACTCTTGCTCATATCCTACAGTTGAACATGTAATTTTATAACTATGAGGTTATCGCGTCTGACCTTTAGAACTACCGCAAAAGATCACATAAAAATACAGCGAGGATTCGGTGCACCGATTCTCTTTCTACGAAGTTCTCAATATTTTATAGTATCGAAGTCATTTATATATGAGTTATTCTTCTTAATAATTTATAATCAATGCCAGAGAATTATTGATAAACTTTTCATCTGGATATCGGAATTCATATCTACTCTGAAGATGTGATAGTTACCCGAGTCTTCAAGCTGACTGTTTAGTATTCGGTAAGTCCCGGGTTCAAACCCTGGTGTCAGCTTTAATTTTTCTAGAAGGTTACCTCATGGCGGAGCCAGTATTCATCCTCTTAACCCTACCTCATCTCAACTCATCTATAAATTAACCGGTTTGGCCCATCCGTAATGCACGTTTACATACAGGTGTATCCCATGTTCTAGCTGAAGGAGTTCCTCACCATAACTCCTACTTGAGAGAGGAATGAAACACGTGGCTTTTCCTTTTCTTTTTTTTTGACATTAAATCTCGCCTGGTTCAGTATTCAGCAGACAGGAAAATTGCGATAGAGGTGAAATGAAATATTCGAAACATGGAAAAACGTATATAGCGCACATAGTTTTCGATTCCTTCCTGAATCAGAATATATATATATATATATATATATATATATATATATATATATATATATATATATATATATATGTGGGCGCAAGGCTTGGATTCAATGTACGAGATGATTTACATCGTTGGTTTTATTAAATACGGACGTAATTCAGACGTATTAAAACGGCGTATACTCGTATGATGAAATTCCCAAACAGGAACCAGTTGCATTTTCTCGAAATGAGGAAAGTGTAATTTCATTTATTGATAGCGTATTTTTGTTTGACATATATGACTGCATATTGAATTGATTTGGAAAGACCACAATCAATTATTTCGAATAATCACCACATACGTTTCAAAAAGTCAAATTAATGTTTTGAAACATTGTTTTGTCAAGTGTAAATTGACAATTTATTATGTAACCTGTGAAATTTTCCGTATTTGTGTCATTTTTCCATTTGTCTTAAAAATTGCTCATAAATATGACTTCAATAATTTTCAATAATCTGAAGAATATCAAGAGAAGCTATTCTGAAAAAAATAACCTATTGTACCTATTCTCCGAATATGCTCTTTCTAAAAATTTCGCAGATTTACTAAAAGAAGAATATAGGGACTCTGCTTTCCCATTCATACTTCTCTTGCATCACAAATACGGTTTTTCTTAGGAAATAAATTTGTGTATGAAACGCATCGTTTAAAATTTGAGTAGGTCAACTAAAATTATCGTACATAACGTGCTAACAGATTCAGCTTTGAATTGAAGGAACTAAACCTCGAAAAGTTTTAAATTTTTATTAAAATAAGTCTAAAACTTTCATTTCGACAAATTATTCGGGATTTAAATGTAATATATCATTTTCTCCATTATTTCGAATTTGTAGGGATTCGAAGTTGCGATTTCTAAATAATCAGGAGAAAATCGTCATTTATTGTCCAATGGAATTAGTTGCTCGACTTTCCTCATGCACTCGCGAAAGTGATAAAAACTTATCGGCACATCAGTAACGTAATCAGCTGTCAATGGATTCTTATCTTTATTCTATATAATATATTTCAGCATGTGACAACAGTTTATTGTTCTAGTCATTTTTAATTCTACTTCGAAAGAGATAGGATAGTTATTTTTCATTCGTTTCGTTTGAATTGTGAGCGCGCTAACCACCCATCAAGGCACTCCTATTTCCTATTCAGAAGTAATGCATACAGCGTCGGAAAATTCTCAATCGCAGATGTATTAAAAGTGTATGGAGCAAATGGAGCTTACAAAACGGGTTTTGAAGGATTTTGCACCCTCAAACTCCCTCATGAGTGAGTTAGGTGATTGGAAATTTGTGAGTCGATTAGGTTGATAAAACAAAATTGCTTTTTGCGATATTAGATTTCTCCTCTAACCGCCGCCATTTTGTGCCATTTCTTGAGGTTTTGCGCACCTCCACAGCTTCGGTAGCTTGAGTAAGAAGATTGAGTTGAGACCATGACTTTTGATGTGCATGATTTTTCAAACTGGTGGCATATCCGAAATTCAGCCTTAAGAACCTCCTCCGAATTTAATCAGAGGGATGAAGATTTGCATGTGGATTAAGTTGATGTTAGGGAAGTGCCTTCTTATAGGTATAACGTTTACCTCTAACCGCTGCCATTGTTATGTAGATCTTGCTGTATTTCAGGCTTTGCTCGCCTCCTCAGCTTCTGCAGATTGAGTTAAAGTTAAAGAGTTGAAATAATTTTGTACGTGTATTGGGTTGATGTTAGGAAATCATCCTCTTTAAATCAATTGTCGCCATTTTGATGTAGAAATTTAAAGTTTTTCATGGGTCTTAAGGTTCTGCTCACCTCCACAGCCCATCCAAATTGACTCATACGATCGCTCATACGAGTTCAGCATTTGTATTTCAAAAATAATATAAATAAGGGCAAAATATGACTGAGCTCTACTTCTCACGCATTTTCTTAAGAATTGCAAATTATAATTCTATATACAATTAAAATGATTCTGCATCCAGCGCAGTCGTCAACGTTAACGAATAATTAATTGATAAATGTTATCAGTTCCTACAGAAGTTTCCGGCACCTTCTGGTTCAGAATGATTAGCTTTGTATTGTTCAGACAGTTCCTTTCTGATATTTCGGCAGTGTTTGAAGAGTGAATATTCCAATAATGAACATCCCCTAATTCGAACATTGAGAGAGTATGGTTGAATAGTTTATATACTCCGAGTGTGCGGTTGATGTTACCGCTCAAAGAGATCATGATAACATTGTCGCTTCATTGATTCAAATGTACCATAAACGCTCAATTTCCGCCTGAGGTTCGATGATAATAATTGGTTTCTAGGAAATAATCCCATTTGATATCAGGTTAACTAGAGTGGAAACCCGCAACTTTTGCATTTGGCACTACAACCAATGCCAGAAAAAGGTGATGTGCAAATTGTGTCCTTCATTTATTTCGAACTAGCCTCTTGTTTTCTTAGTATCTGAACATATACATAGCATACATATCTGCATGTACAAAATGAATGGAAAACAATGTAGCAGCATTAAATCAATTCACATAAAAAATTTCAACGTTTAAATAAAATCAGGATACGCTATGGACGTGCACAAATCCTCACACACCTCGATAAAATAAGAGATAAGCACATAAAAATAACGGGAATTAGAGAAAAAAGTTTATGCCATCAAAAGGCACTTCCCTAACACCAACTTAATCTACGTACACATTTTCAACCATCTAACTCCATTTGGAGGGAGGTAGGGACTGCAAAATCCGTTTTTCTCACCACCATGCCCCCTTCGAAAAGCCATGGGATTCTGAATCTCGGATATGTGGTAGATAATTAATTTCCACATGTTTTGCCAACAATTTTTGGCGCATGCATCTTTCGTGCCACTCCCTTGGCCAAAAGTTGAAGAGGCCAATTTTTAGGCAATTTACCCAAATTGATAGTTTTGTTGTGCTTCAAGAAACATCCCGCAATTCAAATTTTAGGTCATTTATTTTTATGGGGGCCGCTGAAGTTGCTAAAAGGTACCGGAAGAAAGAAGAAAAAAAATATATTTATATATTTACACATAGCAAACAAATCTCAAAAATCCTGGTTATGGATGTCTAAATAAAACAGAACCACTTTTACACTTCGCTGTCGACTTTCGTTACAATGCAATAGTTTATTGTTTTCGGGGAAAATACGACTAAAAACATGATATAAGTTGATTACTTTATAATTCATGGAAAAGGATAAACAAGTTTTAAAGTGCATCATTGATTAAAATAATTATTCATTATATGATATTTAAGAACCCAAGTAACATTAATGCTCTTCGAGATCGCTTTAAAACTATACAATAAAATTTCGAATAAAATCAAGTGATATCCCTGAGACCATCATAAAGCAGCTTCTAGCCAAAAAAGACGCAATTATTTGAATAATAATATTTTTTTCGTTTACTATTGAAAAAGTCCAAAACGGCGGAGTCTTTATTGCAGTGAAACATGGCGTGATCTAGATTAAAACTAATTGTTCATTTATTAAATGTTTCAGATCTCACAAGATTCAAAACAGCGTTTTATTAAACACTATAAATCCAATGACTCCCACAGGAGTCTGTTTACTTCTCCTTTCAAAACCAATAAGTTCAAATTGTGACCTTATTGATTTAAAATGGTCTTGCGCTCAAACGGAATCCTAACCTCACAAAAAAAAATTCGCGGATCTTGCTCAAGAATAGTCTTTGGTAGTCGTTTATTAATGAGTTGTATTATTGTTTAACAGTGCCTTGAAAGGATTACCAGTTCTCTAAGCTCTTCGCAGAGGAGCAGAGTTTTTATGAGTTCATTGTCGTTTTGAAATTCATCATTTTGAATTTGATCGTCGTTTTCGTAGATTTCTTTCTGTAATTCCCAGGCATTGCTTTCATAATCGAACGGATTGAAAGATGAAGTGAAAGGACACTCTTTATAAGTAACGCTGGTTTCAATTGCACTATGGTTTTCTTGCACTGGTTGAAGAGAGCTTCTCTCAGTTATATCCCCTCCACATTCATCTGAATGTGGAGGTGATATTTAATTAGTTTTAATGAAGTCGTCCTAAGACCAAAAGGTATTTCTTTCAACCAAATTGACTAAATTAAAACCTTTTAAATGAATAATACTCTTAATGTACTCATTAAAAGGTAAGAATTATGTTTTTGGATTTAATGTGGTATTATATTGAATGTATTGTCTTAGGATAAAATAGTGTTCCTAATGGGTTTTAAAGAATACAACAAGGGTTCTCCATCAAACTGCATAAAAACTTTTTTTTCCCAGAACGGATTGTTTTAAAACCAACTTGCTATTTAATTCTTAATAATAGCAAATTAGTTTTAAAATAGCCAATGTTAAGAGTAACATAAAACCATTATAAGATCAATAGGACATTAGGAGCAAATAGCCTTTTTATTTCGATTTAAAGAGTGCATTAAATTCCTGTTTAGGAAAAAGTGGTCTTTAAGAACTTTCAGTTTATCTTAAGGTTACTTTAAATCCTATGCCGATTTATTGAACATATTAAAGCATTTTTAAAACCTAAATAAATAGAAACTGTCTTCAAATTGTTACTTGGGAAAATATCGGCCATGAACTATTGAATTTCAATTTGGAATAATCGAATAGCCAAATGCACAAAGGCATATCTTAAAACCACAATAATCCGCATCCAGAAAAGGATTGTGTAGGAACGAAGTTGTAACCAATGTAGTACAGTTAATTTTCAATATTGTATATTTACATTTGGCCGTCGAACTACATAAGAACATTTGAATCGCTTACATTATTTATGTAGGTTTACACAAATGAAATATCTAATTTTTCAATGAATATGAATGAACTTAGCGCCGCCAAATCCATGTCATTGTACTGTAATTCGATCTGTCCGAAGACCCCATTGCAAGGGATACAATCAATTTTTAATATGGGAGACGAAATCTTCTATAACCATATCTGATATCGGAAACAATGGATTGTAATACTTGAAGTAACCATAAAAACCAGCCGAAATTCTATTATCTAAGCGCATATTTTATGTACAATCCCTCAGATGGAATGTGTGAACGGAGATGGATATTCGATAACTGAAAGTTATTCTCGGTAATGCACTTCGAACTCAAGTTAATACTTATATTCAATTATAAGTTGAGATCTTTAAGTCACCACCTACAAGACATTGAAATCTCTTGAATTCTGAAAGTATTGGACTGAATCTGATAAAGCCTATGAGATAAAAAATCTTTTTAAATCTCTTCTAAGATTTCAACATTTCAAATTAACACTGGAGAATTTTTTGAAATTCGAAAACCGTTCTACAATTGTTGATCCTACATTGTTATATGTATTTTAAGTGATATTTCATGAATATTTCATCATGTATCAACTAAATAATCAGCTATATAGAAAACCATCGAGTCTTTTTACTATCTTTCCTGTAAAATAAGCAAGTAGTTTTCGAATTTTTGCCATTTTGAACAAGCGCTAAAAACAATATATTTTTCACATAACAAAATAATAGAGAACACTGAAGTTTTGTCTTTATAGCTGAATTCCTTCATTTGCCTTAATTTCCAACAATTTTAATTTGCTCATAATCACATTTGTGTGAGTTGTATAATAGTTGTTAATATTTTATAAGACTCTTAAAAGAAACGTTAAATTTCCCATGTTGCCTGGTCTATTTTACAATAGAATTCTCTTATTTTTGTTTGTATACTTTCAGGCTCACCATATTCTGTCGGCATTATTCCTTTGCTAGTTTCATCCGCTCATTATTTACCTGGAGCTCGGAGACCATTTCATTCTGTGTAGTTATCCATTCATTCGGTTACAGGAAGCTTAAAGTGACAAGTAAAAGAAACTCCATTATTTGTCAAGGGTGCGCAGTTATTGTACGAAAATGTTAACAAAAAGCTTTAAGCCGGGAGTTATAAGGTTTATCGCTATTTTTTTTTACAAGTCTATTACACTGCTGTTGCTTAGGAGAATCAAGACATAAAGCTACTCGAGTTTTTCATTTTGAAAAGAAATAAGGATATTAAAATTTTTGCAGTGCTTGAGTGTAGTTATGGGACAATGGTAAAGTTTTACTTATTTTAGAACGGAACCTTAGTATGTTTTCAATGTTTGAATTTCTTCAATAACGAATATTATATAAGAATGCTGAATGCTTAGAATATTTCCGTACAGTTAAATATATAAGGCAGGTAACTTTAAAGTTGACCTCAATTGATTATTAATTTCTTAAATTATTTTTTTCCTTGAAAAAAAAAAACTGAATATTTGGAGGATTGACTCAACTGAACTACTTCTAGTCCCTTCAGATTCATTCGATATTTCCGCTGCATAATTCCGTAACTGTGGCGGCTCGTGAGGTGTTGGTCTAAGGAGGCTACAAGAGGTGTTAAAAAATACACCATAGGCGAAAATTTTTAGGATTTCAAGGTCAACCGCCTTATAATTTGAAGAAAGTCAAAGTAAAACAAGCACCCTAAAATATTAATTTCTTTGCGAAAAAAATTGTTTTCACTTTCGAGTGTCTATCTTGAGACCTACAACTCCTATTTACAATATTCACAAAAACTCTTCTCATCCAATAAATCAATTCATCTATTCAAATTTTTTTTTCTTTCACAAAATAGGTACCTACCTACCTACTCAACGAATTTGTTACCTATTCGAGGAATTAATCGATTGTTGCCCAGCAAGAACCAACGGGGAGGTAAGAGTTTTTTCTTGCCAAAAATAAAATAGGACACTCCCAAAAATAGATTAAAATAAAACAAACAGAGACATTTTCCCTAGTAAAAAGTAAACACTGCCAAGAAAATAATTTATTTTTTACCTGTGATCCGGTTAGCCAAGGATGTCTCTCATAATTTCTGATATTAAAACCGCGATTCTGTTGTTTGTTACGCTGCACCAAATTGTTTAATTCCGGGGTAGGTCGCAATGTTTTTATTAAAACTTTATCGTCGTAACTTAAAACGCTAAAGTTATTCCAGTATTCCACTAAGTCACCATTGAAATTTTCAAAATTAACTTCAGTAACCGAACTCATTTTAAAAACAATACGCGAGCAAAATAAATTGAAACTAAAACAAACTGTTTTCGTCCACGACTAGTGACAACGGTCCAACGAATTCACTCGATTTTTACCCGAAAGCCTGTAGTTGTGATTGGTCGACATTGTGTGAGAATTAATGTATCCTTTTTGAACCGAGCAGCTAGCTTCAATCGGTGTTGCTTTTACCGGTCTTTTCTATTTCAATAAAGTGAATAAGGTATATTCATTCGCAGCGTTCCCTTTTCTCTCTGCCATGGCATATGGAATAATGAACGCGTCTATACCTTATTGAGCCTCTGCAGCATTGCCAATGTTGATATGAAATCTTGAAATGAATGAAATGCAGTAAGCACTAACTGTAAATACCTTCTATCGTAATGAAAAAATTATATTATATAATGTAGGTTGAAAGGAAGGTAGGTGCATAAAATAATATAATTTTGATTAATATGAATATGCTGAATGCTGACTATTCAATATAATATAGTAGTGATACACGGAATATTATCGAGGAGGTGGCTTAGCCTCCATAGCCGCCTTCGAATAGCCGCCTCTGTTTCGTAACCCTTTAGAATATTCATCGAAGGGCAACCCTCCGCTTGTCCTCAAATCAAACATTAATCCCTGGCACTTTTCGAAACTTTCGTTTAGAGCGACGAAAAAATTAATCAGTATCTCCATCCAGCCGAAACCTTATCCAAAAGTAAATAAATGTGATTCAGGATTCGAAATTGAAATCTTTAATTAACTTCCGAAACGATGATTCTTCGGTCGGGGCGGAAAGCTTCAAACATTACTCATAAAAAGCTCATAGATATGCACCCCTGCTAAACTGGTGTGATCTAATGGAGTGAGATAGGTAATTCGACTGATATGATGGCCCAGACTTGTACAAATAGCCTGGAATCATCCCCCATCGAATTGACAATGCTGTTAAAGAATATTCAATATTAACCCTCATTTCGAGTCGAGTCTGGTTCGGCCTTTTCCTTATCTTATTTCGGCTTAGTCCCCAACATATTTTAATGATGCCATCATCACTTTCGCCCAGATAGGTAGCTATTGACTTCACGATTAGCTCGTTTTTTTTTCGGAAAGAAGTTGATTTAAATACTCGATGAGACGTGCGAAACAGTTAGTTCTCAGCAAGATGGGGTTGGATACTGGCAGTCTTGATTGTTAAATTGAACGTACAGAGGCCATTCAATGTTCTATAAGACATCGTGCTAAATTGTGCTCAAATTTTATTGTCACTTTTACAGTTTACACATTTCGCACAACTATACACATGCATAATAAGAAAATAAACCATAATTTATATTTCGAACGTATAAGATTTTGACAGTTAATAGAGAAGGACTGGCACATCAAAGTTCTACGCTTAGGCGATATTGTTCCGACTGATACGGTCTGTGCAAATACAGTCAGCATTGGTATTGGTCTGAGGATGAATTCGAATGAAAAACAATTCATGCACAGTGAACTGGTCAAACATTAAATAACTTGGCACTTGCTTTTCCACCAAAGGGGTTTCACACCTAGCACCTACTATATTTTAAATAACTGCTGGATCTTCGTTAAACTCAGTGGTAATCAAAGTCAGGTTTCCAACAGCAAACAGACTTTTTTGAACTCAGATTCTGATAGAATACCTTCTAACTGGCGTACAACCTCAATTATACTAACGATTGAAGAAACGTCAGAGCAATTTGGAAAATTAAAACCAAGACCTCCTTCTCGCTTTTAATCCATTTTCATCTAAAATGCAAAGCATATTCAAAAAAGAAATATTTTCGAATTCTGATTACTTCCCTCTAAAATGCCGAACGAGCTCTGCATATTAATGAACGATTATGATCAATTTTATGTGACACAAAATCGAAATTCGTGACAGAAGGCATTCTTTTATAGCAGTGAATTTTGGGGGAAGCGAGGTACACTTCGAACGCCGCCAAGATCTCAAGCACGAAGATAAATCAATACCAACACCCCAACGACGCTTTAGGGATGATGAGCTATTTCGGCATCGTCTACTGCCGCGGGCAACTATAATTGTTCCTGAATTCTACTTCCTCATTGTCTTCTGGATGCGTCACTTTCCCAAATTTATAGAAGCGATCAACTAGCAAAACGCAGGTTATGCACTGTTTGAACCTAAATTTTCCTTTTCATCATCTCCGATATGCAGGGTGCTTGTTAAGCAGAATAACAATAAGTGTAAGACGCTAAACTACAGCTTTCGAAAAAGCCCCGAAATGACTTATTCTATACACTATTATACCTCTACCTACATCAGAAACGATATATATATATATATATATATATATATATATATATATATATATATATATATATATATATATATATATATATATATATATATATATATATATATATATATATATATATATATATATATAATTATTTATTCGAATTGTTGTTGCCTGTGATCTATTTTTAATCTCTTGATAATTATTAGCAATAACAGGCTGGTTGAATCTTAAAAAACTCGATTTTATTAAAGAGTTGACGTTTCACTTCGATATTCGTAATTGAAATTTCTTTGACATTTATTGATGTGAAAAAATTGAAAAAATAAGGCTGCTTTGTCTTGCTAGTTATTTATTATATGCTATTCAGTCTAATATTAACATTCAAAAATGCTATCATTAGATGGTAAGGGAAACCAAAGAAACCTTTACCTACGTAATGTTTGAAAATAAAAATAATAGGGTATTATTTATCTAACAACAAAGAAATGAGTCATGGGAAAACATTAAAGATGTGGAGTAAAATTATCGGTATAGTACGTTTATATGGAAGCAGCCGTTGACACGTGTTTCGGACTCTTTGGTCCTCATCAGAACGGCGTAGCAAAGCATTGGATTGAAAATTTGAAAATGAAAATAGTACAACAAACAAAATCCTCTGATACGGAAGACAATCACCCTCATTGTGGTTTATTGTTTGAACTCTCCGGTATGGGAGATTTGGTCAAACTTTGCCACGGAGGCGATTAATGCTATCCGCGAGAACTAAGAACGAGTAAATAAACAATAACAAAGAAATTAGTCGCGGGAAAATATTAAATAGGTAGAGCAAAATTATCGGTATAGTTCGTTTATATGGAAGTAGCCGTTTTTAATGAAATTTTTTATTTATTTAGAATTTCAAATCTTTTAAAAAAAGTTACTTACAGTTTATAAAAACCTTGAAACTCTCAGCTTAAGTTTGGGGTCATTGCCATATTTTCAGCTTGCAATATTTAATTATTTATTCGAATTGTTGTTGCCTGTGATCTATTTTTAATCTCTTGATAATTATTAGCAATAACAGGCTGGTTGAATCTTAAAAAACTCGATTTTATTAAAGAGTTGACATTTCACTTCGATATTCGTAATTGAAATTTCTTTGACATTTATTGATGTGAAAAAATTGAAAAAATAAGGCTGCTTTGTCTTGCTAGTTATTTATTATATGCTATTCAGTCTAATATTAACATTCAAAAATGCTATCATTAGATGGTAAGGGAAACCAAAGAAACCTTTACCTACGTAATGTTTGAAAATAAAAATAATAGGGTATTATTTATCTAACAACAAAGAAATGAGTCATGGGAAAACATTAAAGATGTGGAGTAAAATTATCGGTATAGTACGTTTATATGGAAGCAGCCATATAAACGTACTATACCGATAATTTTACTCCACATCTTTAATGTTTTCCCATGACTCATTTCTTTGTTGTTAGATAAATAATACCCTATTATTTTTATTTTCAAACATTACGTAGGTAAAGGTTTCTTTGGTTTCCCTTACCATCTAATGATAGCATTTTTGAATGTTAATATTAGACTGAATAGCATATAATAAATAACTAGCAAGACAAAGCAGCCTTATTTTTTCAATTTTTTCACATCAATAAATGTCAAAGAAATTTCAATTACGAATATCGAAGTGAAACGTCAACTCTTTAATAAAATCGAGTTTTTTAAGATTCAACCAGCCTGTTATTGCTAATAATTATCAAGAGATTATATATATATATATATATATATATATATATATATATATATATATATATATATATATATATATATATATATATATATATATATATATATATATATATATAATCAAAGTAATAATTTCCAATACAATACATTGTTGATGTCATTAAACTAAGGATTCTTAGTTCTATTTCCCAGATTCAGACATAACAATTGAACATTTCTTAAGGAGCTAGATGAACAAAATTAAGATAAACAAAAATCGATTCCATAACGGTGACAACAGCAAATACACTCTGAAAATTGAAAAGGAAAAAAGAACCAAATTTTTGAACCAAAATTCAAACCAAAAACAATATATATATATATATATATATATATATATATATATATATATATATATATATATAAATATATATATATATATATATATATATATATATATATGATATTCTGAGGAGGTATAGAATGGTTTTTTTTCAGAAATTCGAAGTAAAGAAGTTACAAAGTAAAATGGAATTTCTTTTTCAATTCACTGAACGTTTCCCTAGGCCTAGAGAAAAACAATCATGAGAAAAACTTTGTTTCCTTGCTTTATTCACGCCGATTCTTGTGTATCCTTAGTATTGTATGAAACGTGAAACTACTCATATATTGTAAACAGGATGTTTTTCCTTCGTCTATAGATTCTACCTACAGCAAAACGACTACAGTCGAAAAAGCAGTCCAAGATCATCATTAACTAAGTGTCTTGCTTCTTTCCGACAAGTTTGAAAAGCGTATTCGGGTATAGATAAGAGACTTGATAGACAGTTTTGTCCTCGATAGACAGATCGGGAGGACCTAGTTTATCGGTATAATTAATTGTTTAATTAAAACTGGTATTCTTGCATTCCAGTCTTTTTGTTTATTTCGAAAACGCAGTATTTTTTCATGATTGATTCAAGTCTACCGTAATTCAGTATTTTTGATTTCGTCAATTTTAAAAGGTCCTATCTCATATTTATTAGTTTAACTGATATTTGGGTATTTTACTGGAACAATAATGCATCTATTAAGGTTAAAACACGACACAAGCACGAGGGTATTTGTACACACACACACACACACACACACACACACACACATATATATA
>JARQZK010000025.1:222500-305000 GCA_030704885.1 Cynegetis impunctata
TCGCTGATGGATATTCAATTGTATATTCGAAAAATCTTCTGTCAAAATCTGTCGAGTATATACATTTATTCGCAGTGGATATGCATTATAATAAAATATTAAATTGCGATCTTCAGTTGAATGAGCCAACCTTCAAGACATTTTTCCACCCTCCTGAACGCTGTTACTATTGAATTTAACTATCAGTCTCGGATATTTTATCGGAATATCTTCAGTCATGTCGGATATTAATTTCCATATGTCCGGAGGCTTTTCCGACGGGGCAAAAAATGAGGACATCTTTTGTGGCCGATATTAGCTGAATTAGAAGAAACGGCAGCTTTTCGTGGTATAAAGTGAAATATTTCTCTTTGGGGCCTATTCTTTGACATGATTTCGAAGGAATTCCTTTTATGAAGGTAAAAACAATACAATACCATTCACGGAAAAAAACTACTGGGGAGTAAAGGATGACTCTTTAAATTTATGATGCCTCCAAAGTCATGAATCTTCGAAGTTTATGGTTCGCAGAAGATTAAACGACATTTTAATCTGGGATATTTCAGATAGAATGGCGGAGGATTTGAATATGCCAGCAATCATTAAAAATGGTTATGGAATGATGTGATTAATTGAGATGGCGACAAAATTTTTTGGAAACAAAAGTTTTCGCTTCGTGATAAACTTATTTTTAATTTTTAGATTGGATGAGAATGTTCGATAAGAAAATTTATTCTGCAAAATTTTAACTAGTTTCATGAGAATCTCGTTTCTGTTCAATATCGAAAGACAGGGGTGTAGTAGTTATACTTACAATTGAAAAGTTACGGGTTCGAATCTTCACAGAGGTGAATGTTTCATTTCTTCATATAGTCGTTGGACAATTAATGATGTTCAGTTATACTTGAAAATAGTAACAAAGTGTTACTCATACTGCTAGAAATAGGTACTACAGAAAAATAGAAGAGACGTCAAAGATATAGATTTCTTATACAAAATCCGACGAAATTTTGCACCCCCAAACCCAGGTAGAGGAATAAACATTTGTAGGTGGAATAGGTTGATGTTTTGCGCACCTCTACAGCTGCAGATTTAGTAATAGGGTTTAAATTTGGCACGTGGACTGAGTTGAGGTTAGGCATTATCCTAAATCATCGCTATTTTCATGTAGGTAGGGATCTCATGTTTTCCGTGGTGGTTTTCATGGTGTTGTTCACGTCCGAACCCCTTATTGACTTGGGAAGTTTAGAATTTGTAGGTAAAACGAAACAAGAATTAGAGAAAATACAATAATTAATATAGCAGTGAAACCTAATTAATATTTGTTTTTCATTCTGTTCTGTACCGATTAAACCTTTCACACCGACTGAAGTGGCCAATGAGATAAGAAAGCTAAAAAACAAAAAAGCACCCGGATATGACCTCATAACAGCGGAAATTTTGAAGAACTTACCCAAAAAAGTAGTTGTGCTACTCACCACAGTATTCGATAGAATGATGAGCACATCCTATTTTCCTATCATATGGAAGTATGCTGAGGTTATAATGATAGCCAAACCAGGTAAACCAGAACACGTAGTGGAATCATATAGACCCATAAGTCTGCTGCCAATCCTTGGAAAACTATTCGAGAAATTATTTCTAAAAAGGCTGAAAGATGACATGGACATGCACCAATTAGTACCGAACCATCAACTAGGTTTTCGAGAGAAACACTCGACAGTACATCAAATCCACCGCATAGTGAACACCATCTCAGCAAGTCTCGAAGAGAAAAAATTTTGCTCAGCAGTATTTCTGGACTCGTCCCAAGCATTCGACAAGGTGTGGCATAACGGACTGCTTTACAAACTTAAGCAACTCCTCCCACAACCATATTACATGATTCTGAAATCATACTTAGCAGACCGTCATTTTGCTGTGAAATACGGAGAAGCAATATCCACCCCTTGTAAAGTCGAATCCGGAGTCCCTCAGGGAAGCATTTTGGGACCACTTCTATATATCATATATACTTCAGACATACCAGAAAATAGGAACACCACAATAGCCTCTTTTGCAGACGATATAGCCTTACTTGCATCTCACGAAAACGCCGAAACAGCCTCTGAAAATCTGCAACAACATTTAAATGATCTTGGACAGTGGCACCGAAAATGGAGACTCAACATTAATGACAGTAAATCAGTACAAGTGACCTTTACAACAAGAAAAACCACATGCCCTCCTGTCAAAATATTCGAAAAGGAAATACCAGTTGATACCAAAGCAAAGTACCTCGGCATACATTTAGACCAGCGCCTCAATTGGAGACAACATATTCTAGCTAAGAAAAACCAAATAAATCTGAAGATCAGACAAATGTATTGGCTCATAGGCAAGAAATCCAAACTCAATCTTCAAAATAAGATACTTATTTACAAGGCAATCATAAAACCAATATGGACATACGGCATCCAATTCTGGGGTTGTGCTAAAGCATCGAATATTCAAATTATCCAAAGACTTCAGTCCAAAATATTACGTTCATTGGTAAATGCGCCTTGGTACGTTTCCAACCTCACCATCCATGATGATTTAAAAATCACATATGTCACCACTGAAGTAGAAAAATTCTCACGAAAATACCACCAGAAGCTAGGAGGACATGCCAACCCACTGATCGATCAACTGACAGAAAATCCATTCAATTTACGAAGGCTACAACGGACCTGGCCAAACGACTTGATTTGATATCAAATTAATAATCTATACATTTATAACATTTACTCAATACTTTATAAAAGTAGATTGTAAATTTCAATAAATAAAGCTCGAAAAAAAAAAAAAAAAAAAAATTCTGTTAAAAAATATTTGAAACAAAAAAAAGTTTTGCGGCTTCATTGAAATGGAAAATCAATCCTGTTAGTCGTTCTTAGAGGATCTGGATGTTGTATTTACGATAATTGCAATAATTTGATTTGCGAATGTTGCAATGAGAATATTTTCGATTCTTCGTGCGTGCACGAAGATCTTGACGTGGCCGTGCTGCCACTGATCCGACATCGTCAAGGAGACCGATTCACAAAAGAGATAGATGAGAATTCACACCTGCCTTCGTATCAGAGCATGTGGTTGGCTCAAGAAAGGTTGAAATATGTGATATCTTTCAGGCCGCATAGTTAATTATCGTAATTATAACGAAATTGCTGAATATACTGCTGTGACGAATCTTTATCAGACCATTCGAAGTGGCACGCCTAGACATTTTATCATTCTAATTGCCTTGCCACAACAAAAGTAACAATAATCCTCCATTAAAAAAGATAATTTGTATTTCAATAGGTTGAATCGGAAATTATAAATTACGGAAGCCTGGAATAATAAATACTCATATCTTTTATTTTCAACTTCCATACGTATGGTAACTTGTTTATAAAGTAAGAGATATGATATTTTTCAGCCAGCTTCAAATCTAATAATCATTCAGTGTAACAGTTCAAAGATATTGTAACAATGGCTCTGAGTTTTTATTTATCAGAAAAGTTGATATTGAAATCGTTACTTTTTTATATGAACAGAAGTTGAGAATGTTTGTTTCCGTTAACTATTCATTCCGATTCCTGAATACCATTATACGAATTGATAGTAGTTCTAAAAATTATAATTAATTATCTTGAAATTCATACGCAACCTATAATAATACACTGATATTATACACTGGTAGTAACCTGACTGCATCCTCAGCTTCTACTGAATCACCTAACCTAAAATAATACCCTGATATTATACACTGGTAGTAACCTGACTTCATCCTCAGCCAGAGCTGTGACGAGCACTGAAGAATAGTGCTTCGAGCACTAAGCACTTGAAAAAAAAGGCTCCCGGTCTCGAGCACTAAGCACTTATTTTTACAAAAGGCTCGCGATTACTAAGCACTTTGTGAAAGTAATTTGACATTTCGAGCACTAAGCCCTAAGTACTTTTTTAGGAATTGTTGAAAGTGAGGTTATTTTAATCGGTAAAGAAATTGTAAGCTGGCATATGACTATGAGATTATTGACGGGTGAGAAGAGATGCACAGGGTGTTACATATTCGATGCTTACTATGAGCTGGTACAGAACTATACAGGGTGTTTCATTGGTAAATTAACATACCTACGACAACCTGAGCTAGCGCTATCCTAGACGAGTCCAAAAAATCGATATATGATAGGTCTAATCAATTCCATAACCGAGTTTATGCACCAAAAATTTCAATTACTCATAACTTTTGAACCAACCAGCATAGTCGGTTGATATTTGGAACGTATGATTCCACAGGTCGACCGATTTATATTTAAATTTCCAGAGAATTCCAGGTCCGCATTTGAAAATTATGGGACTTCCTGCAAGCGGAGATTCAACATCCTGTATATTAAAATGTTGGGATTTGATTGAGATATTTGAAAAGAGCAGAAAATTTTCAATGGGGTTCAGGAGATTTCTTTTGATTCATTTTGCTCGAAGAGAGGTTCAGGGAAAGATCCAATTGAAAATTGGAATTTCACTTAATTCTCAGAAAAATCGTACATTGTACGGAGGGGGACTTACGTCCCTCGGGATTGAAATCTGTTGCCCTCTGTAGTTAGCATCCTTATAACTACCTTGATACATAAATAACTATAAGCATAGGCATTCTCACACGCCATTTTTGATCAATTTCATAAAGATCGTAGATACATTTAAATTTAAATAATACAGAAACAAGATATGCTTCTGTAATCTGTGACCTACGAACATTGATATTAGCTAAATGACACAGATTTTATTGAAAATAGGATAAAAAAGGACCTGTGTAGAATCTTAGTATTAGTATTTAATCACCTAACTGATGATTAATATATCAAATAGGAGAAACCCTTATGGAAAGCACAGAGTATTGAAAGATTCAATATTTCATATTAAAAATCCCATGCTTATTATTCATATTTCATCAGAATATAGGTACTGAAAAAACTATGCGATTTAGAAAGTTGAGTTCCATGCCCATAAAAAAATCCAAAAATTTTCATTCAATGCATTGACTACATACAAGTAACATATAAGTAATGGTGTACAGCTCATCAAAATAAAAAAAATTCAGACATCCCCCATAATAAAACTAAGTTTTCGAAGTTCCTGTCACTCAGAGCAGGACGTCTTGGTGCATTTACTTTAGACGCAAATGAAAACAGTCTTTCAACAGGAGCACTTGATGGAAGGAGTGTGTTGTATTTTATAAATAATTTTTTTATTGACTTGACACTAACGTGAGATGTTTATCACTGGAATGATATCAACACACGATCATAGCGCCGCCGCATACGCATATTCGTGTTACGACAAGTTTGGCTCAGGGCTTAGTGCTTAGTAATCCGCAGAAGTGCTTGGGAGCACTTCACTGCTCGGGAGCACTTTTGGGATTACTAAGCACAAAGCCTTTTGTTGAAGGACTTCGATTACTAAGCACTAAGCACTGCTTTTGAAAAGGGCTCGGAAGCACAGTGCTCGGGAGCACAAAAGGGCTCCGAGTGCTTTCACGAGCACAAAGCACAATGCTTTGGCACAGCTCTGTCCTCAGCTTCTACTGAATCACCTAACCTAAGATAATACCCTGATATTATACACTGGTAGTAACCTGACTTCATCCTCAGCTTGTACTGAATCATTTTCACAATCCATTATCTATAAATTAACAACAACGCTTGAGAGTAATTAAATGACTAGGAGAGGTTATGTGTATAATGACTTGCACTGCTTGCCACACGCATACGCATAATATACGAATAGAGCCGCGCACCCAATTGTTTTTCGATAATTTATTATATTTTCTCAATATATGCCTTCTTAGGAGTATTATATTTGTTGAAAAAATAATCGTATTATTAACTTATGTACCATTACTTTGATGGAACAAGTCACTTTGGAGATTGAAAACAATTTATGATTAAAATAGCGACTGAACAGAAAGTTGCCCTATATATAGACCAGCAGACTTAAAAATTTATAGCGTAATATCACACACGGAATTATTATATCTGCTATCTTTCCGGCCTATGGAATATATTTACCTCAGGAATACTTCAAATACGGCTTACTACATTTGAGAACTAGTTGGAATTCATCGGTACTTATATTTTCAATCTCATAATTAACGTTATTCTTCACTGGCAATAAATGCAGACATATAGCTGAATAATTGGAGGAATTATTTCTTTGTGAACATTTTTTGTCAGAGGGGCTGAGCCCCCTCTGGAATTATATAGCCTCCTCTAGAAAGGATACCAGAATCATTACAAACCAAAAATGTTTATATCTGCGTTGAAACATAAAACTAGCCTAGTTACAAACAAATCTACCTAATTGTAAAACTTCCTTAACATTATTTATTTTAACCCGCAAAACATGTTGACTTTTTATCCTAAAATAAATAAGCGACAAACTAGCGGCTACTAGCAGAGCTAAATCTTTAAACATGAATTGGTAGGCTGCATTTTTCAAATATATAACCTTCCTCCAAAAAATAATAGGGTTATCAGGGACTGATTCACCAAACATCTCTTTCCAATCGACATTTAACAAGTTTCTATATTGTATCTCTATGTCAGATATTCTATTGGTTACAAAAGTAAGTGGCAGCTCAGAAAATTTTGGTCTTTGGACTGGATTTAAAATTATAGCAGGACTAAAACTTCTTATCTGCCGAAAAACATTTAAATGCGAGGCATGCATTTGATTAACTCAAGTGAAAGTACTTCAATGAAATCCACACATTTTCCTTTGATTTCTTCAACCTTTTCAGATAAAATATTATTAGCCGTTAATTCATTTTCAAACTCAGAATATTATATTTTGCGTAAGTGGAAATGAAAACACAGCTAAAAACGATTAAGCGCAAACAAGTGACGAAGCAAGAGAGAAAATATTAACTTGGTTGTCTATTTATAAGCTATTTGTTTTGTTTATTCAGGGTTTTCTGTATTTTTTATATTTTATTTTTTATTAGAATATTTTTTTTGTTTTTCCAAAATGTCTTTTAATGAATATTCGTTTTCAAGTATACTTTTCGAGTTAAAAAGACAGAAAAAGCTGTATATTCTTGTCTTTTTTTCACGTATATTTATTTCAGTACTTTATAGAAAACAAGCCCCCTTTAGAATTTGTTTAGCCCCCTTTAGAATTTGTTTAGCCCCCTCTAGAATACGGCCCTGAATATATGGCGGTGAAAAATGCTGGATTTGAAATGCTGCAGGTTCGTATCCCTTCTGAGTTACACAAAAAATTCATACGCCTCTTCTTCCAATTCTCATTTATGCATACCTCCTCATGGATCATAACTATAGGTTGTCTTCTTCACGTTCATTTTAGCAAATTAACTCATCTGTAGACATTTCCAATTTTCGAGGCAAAATAATATTTCACAAAAAAAAGACATTATGTACATTTACATTGTTGTAAACTGTTGCATCCTCAGTTACAAATTAACGTTTTTAGTCGAATCGTACCCGTATTATTACTCTGTTCCAAAAAGTAATGCAGATAGGCCGGACTCTGAAAAACACGAAGCACATTTGTCCACTCTCTTCTAGATAATGTGGCAACACTGTTTTCCTTACCATGGCGATGTGGACCGGTTTACCTTTTAAGACAGAGAACTCGATGAATAAAATAATATCGAGAAATGCTGATACTCAGCCTGCCTTTAATTCTTTGTTTCAGTTTGTGTCGCTATCGCTGTTCAACTTGTACTATATTTAGGACCGATATAAAAGCTGCGTAATTTGCTTCTGCTTATCTGCTGTGTCACCCATATTCGAAAAACCTGAAATGGTACCGTATTCGAAATCCTCCCAAACCATAAAAATGATATGATTTGAAATCAGAAAGAAATACCTTTGTGATTCAATTCATCAAGTGCCAAAGGTTTTATTGAATTAAAATCAGAACTAGTCAATACGCATTTCACAAAATCATTCAATTCACTTCCTGTTGGGTATTAAATATAATTTAAAAATACCCAAAATTATTTGAAAAGTACCAAAAAAGGGTACGTTCATGATCTTGATTGAATTATTCTGAAAATGTATGGATAGTTATTAAACCTATCCATTTTGTAAGATATTATTTTAATATATTCCTCATAGTCATTTTCCATGTATCTGAATTATGAGAAATATTTTAAAGCATATTTTAGAAGTAAGGGTTTCCAGGTTGTAATTCAACACAATGAAGGCTAAACAGTTTTCATTGAATTCACATAGAAATTGGGAAATGCGTCATTTTTTTATGGAATCTTTCAATCAAAAATTGTGCAAATCATTGTGAATATTAAATAGCATCTCTATGAATAACGAACTAAGCAAATGTCACTTGCGCGTGGTACGCCGTTCAGTAAAGTGGCATATTTATTTCAACACGGCGATAAAGAGGCGAGTGAGGAAGGCTCTCCGGAGAACTTTTGACTTTTTGAATCAGATGAGCACTTCAACTCGCCTCCCTTCAACTTTTGAATGGTTATCCAGTTAATTCGATGGAATTCAAGCAAACTTTCGACAAGAGAATGTGCGCGTAGTAATATGGACCTCTTTCATGAAGACAAACACTCTAAACTGAAAGCTTTTTGGTTGATAGCTTCATCTCCATTACTTTTATGATAGGTCTCATAGAAAAACTTGTTCGGAGACTGTTTTCAACCACTAATCGAATAGTGGCTGGAATGATATTCATAGAATACGATCAACTCAGTGTTACCACAATTCAATTTCATTTCCAATGTTTTCGTAACTTTTATATAACGACATTACGGCGTTGAATATTACAACTAGACTTAATCTTTCAAACAATTATTTCCTAATATCTAAACTTAGCTTATCACTGATACACGAGATTATAAATTGCTTTGAATACCTCAAGTTCACTGAGACCACACTAGTTAGTAGTTCGAATGGTTTTAGTCTCTTTGACCATTGAACCAGTCTGTTGTGTTAGAGAGAGAGAGAGGGCACTTCGATGTTTTCGTGAATTTCGTGTCTTTTCTGATGTTTTCCTGCAAATCTCTTTATCTAGTCTTCAAAATATATGCACTTTCAAGTCGTGTTGGATATCTTCATTGCGGATGTACCATGGATCATTGATAATATTTCTTAGTACTTGTCTTGAAATATATGGTTGACTTGTACAAAAGCAGTTTGTTGTGCATTCACACCTCTGAATATGAGGTGTATATGAAAATATACACTTGTCTGAATTGGAGGTTTCGTTGCTCACGTTTTTTCTTCACATAAGTGTTCCAACGAAGTTCTGCTTTTAAGGTCATGGCTATGTACTTGGCTTCATTGGCATGTGGAATTGTTTTATGGTTGATACAACGGTTCATAGACGTATTTTCTGTTGGTGAAGTTAGCATGAGTCAACTAGTGGCTTAAAGTTGAGTCATATAATACTATTACTCCTATAAGTGATAACTAACGAACTAAACATTTATCATCGACTCAGAGTCGGTGCAATGCTGCAGATCGTTGAAGACGAGGAACATCTTTTTCCTATGAAGAGTTCACACAATGTTCAAACTGCTCCAAATGTCGTGAACATGCCTATGGCGTCTAAACTGCTGTAAGTTTTACCTGGATGGTTATAATTTTTTTTAGTTTCTCTTTTATAAACAAAACTATTTTCGAATGAAGCCAAATTTTAAGGATTCGTATCTGATAAAGGCATGAAAATTCAAATAATCACATATTTGAGTTCTAAATAATTGAGTAAAGGTGGTGATGTTTGGATAGAGAACTTCACTGACCACCTATTATTCAATTTTTTTTTATTTTTTCGGCTACTTGGAAATGTTGAAAACATTTATAGACTCTTAAATATGATCATCTGTTTCATTCTTACTTATACTGCTTTGGTAGATTCCGTTCGAATTAGTATTTTCGGTACCTGAATATTGAACTGTTGAGATTTCAATATTTGCATGGTTTTTTGTCTTTGTTTTTGTTGTCTTATTTTAATCTTCCAGCGAAGATTTTTCACGCTAGTCTCTCGGTATTTTCAAAAGTCACATTCGACACAACGAATTAAGGGTCGAAATTTTGTAGCGATCGTTGTGTCTTTCTCATTGTTTTCTTAATGATGCGAAAACTCGTCTGAAATCTTGGGTGATTAACAATTTTTCACGGCTAGGCTTACGGATCAATGGGCGGTAGAAATAAGCTCTTCTTGTTTACAAGACGTTATGGAAATAATTAGTCATTCAGGAACCTGCCCTTAGGCAAATCAATCGGGTATACAAGGACCGTCTTTATCCACGTATCGCGGAGCAGAGGATAATTTACCTTCTGTGAAGCGCGTGCTGGGATCGAATCCTGGGTTAGGTTTGGATGTTTGTTTATGTTTTTCTATGAATTTCAGTGGTTTAATAATAAATTCAGTAGTTCGATAATGTACGGTGTTCATGGACCGATTGGCCGTAAACCGACGTTAAACTGTAGCTCCACATTGTTAAAAAAGACCTTTTATTCATATGTATTTTGTTATATAAAAATAGTTCATTATTTGTTGGAATACATACGCGAATATCATTATACATATAATTGCATCCTTAGATTTAGTAACTTTTTTGGCTGTAACATTTTCCATCGAAAAGAGGAAATTGGGTTTCGCTTTGCCGTTGGTAAGCATTTATTTCAAAAATTTAAGATCGAACTTAGGTACCACATTCATTTTAATTATGAAATGTATTACTTATTCGAAAATAATTCACGAGTAATTTGAATGTACTCACGCATTCTTTTGAATATATTTTGTTATAATAATTTCACAATAGAAATTATGATTAAGATGGAGAAATTTTTGAATAACAACCAAGATATATATATATATATATATATATATATATATATATATATATATATATATATATATATATATATATATATATATTAAATATATATATATATATATATATATATATATATATATATATATATATATATATATATATATATATATATATATATATATATATATATATATATATATATATATATCAGTGGCGGCTCGTGAGGTTTTGGTTTGAGGAGGCTACAAGAGGTGTTAAAAAATACACCATAGGCAAAAAATTTTAGGATTTCAAGGTCAACCGCCTTATAATTTAAAGAAAATCAAAGTAAAACAAGCACCCTAAGATATTAATTTGTTTTCACTTTCGAGTGTCTACCTTGAGACCTACAACTCCTATTTACAATATTCACAAAAACTCTTCTCAGCCAATTAATCAATTCATCCATTCATCAAATTTTTTTTCTTTCGCAAAATAGGTACCTACCTACTTAATGAATTTGTTAACAGCTGGTGAGAGCAAATAAAAGGTTAATATATATTTTTGAAGATTAGCGGGATTCTGCGATCTTTAACGTTAGCAAAATTATCTATAATGTCCTCATAAAATTTTTCGTCTTTCGCCAAAAGTTTTACCAATTCCTTTTCAATAGACAACAAACTAATATTTTTCAAACGATCCTGGCTCATTGAATTTCGTGAATAAGTTTTAATTGTCTTAAGAGTGGAAAACGAGCGCTCTACGGAAGCCGATGTCACCGGGATAGAAACAACTAGACATAAGAGTTTATAAACTTGGGGTAAATCTTGATTCAAATCATTATCAAAACGGTATTTAATATTCCCCACATGATTTTCATTTTGCCCCAAAATTTCATTGTCATTATAAACAACACACAGTTCACTTTTTATGGCCACCTTATCAAAAAAAGTGTATTTTTGACATAAATTTTTCAAAAGGTTATCTGGAAAATTAGCCGAAAATCTGGTTAGCAAATTTTTATTGAGTACCTTTCCATGCCTCCGCAGCGTTGCCACAAATCTTGAAATGAATGAAATGCAGTAAATGTAAATACCTTATATCGTATTTAATAAATTATGTAGGTTGAAAGGAAGGTAGGTGCATAAAATAATATGATTTTGATTAATATGAATATGCTGAATGCTGACTATTCAATATAATTTCAGTGATACACGGAATATCATTGGGGAGGCTTAGCCTCCTTAGCCTCCTTTGACTAGCCGCCCCTGATATATATATATATATATATATATATATATATATATATATATATATATATATATATATATATATATATATATATATATATATATATATATATATTATATATATATATATATAATTATATATATATATATATATATATATATATATATATATATATATATATATATATATATATAATATATATATATATATATATTATATATAATATATATATATATATATATATATATTATATATATATATATATATATATATATATTATATATATATATATATATATATATATATATATATATATATATATATATTTATATATATATATATATATATATATATATATATATATATTATATATATATATATATATATATATATATACATATATATAAACGTAGGAAAATTTCAAGAATAATTGAGCAAAACTTTTTAAATGAATCGATGAAGAATTCCTTCAACCTACCTTTCGTTAATTCCACATTTTTCTTGTTACTTACTTATAAAGCAGCCAACAAGATGTCTAAGGGTGCGATTTCGAGGAATTCCTTTCTGCCCCAAAAAAAATTAAATTGAGGCAAGGTGAAACTGAAGTATTCCTTCTTTCTCATGGAATATCTGAAACACTTGAGACATTTCGTAATTTCAAGATACTTCAGATATCTGTATATATTTCATATACATAAATATTCTACAATGGAATACTCACTTGGCATTGAAAAACGATGAATGCGTTCATTATATCTTCATAGCATGCATTATCTTCGTTTTATGTGTTAGGTATAAAAATTATGAAATTATATTATTATGAAATTTTAATTGAATCCTGCGACATAATAATGTTATGGTGCCCACTACCATTCATTCACTAAAAGTTATATCAATTAAATATATAATAGAATAAAATAATAAAAAGTGCTATCGGTGCATTTTCGTATATCTATATTTAATACATGCATTTTTCAACAATATTATATTCAAATCGAATCAAATTTCTCATTAATGCAAATTCTAAAGTCCATCATCCTGTGGGGGCCATTCAAGATTCTTCAATGCAACTTCGTAATCGTGATTTAGACTGTATTTTTTATAGACTATAGATTCAAGACTACTACAAAAATAGTGATTGCTCCCAACAACGACGGCTTCCAGTAGATGATTGAAGGAATTTTTATTCCCACACTTGCGCCGAATTTCTCGAAACACAAAAAATACTTGGAAGTTGGTTCTCACCTGATCTGGTTTTGTTTTTTTTTTAACAAATTGAACAATCGTTCAAATTATAATCACGGTATATAATTGGACTGTAGAAAATAATCTTTCAATTCGTCGCGTCGCTGAAATCCATTACGTTTGTTATTGTGGTTGTTTTTACTAAAACACATACTAAATTACTGTTATTCACTCGAAGTTGTTTATCTCGTTTTTTTGAGAATTAGCTATAAGGATCTGAATTAAGCTCTGTACCACAGTTAAATTCTTAATTTTTGTTTTCGATGATTCCGAGTTGAAATAGTAAACAACGCATAAGTTAGTTTTACGTCAGTTTTCTCTTGAAAAAAAACTATAATATCGAAAAATTATATCTGTCGAATGGACATCATTCTCAGCCTCACTAATAAAGTTATCTTCAGGAATTCCTCATCACGCTCGTGGGCTGAAGATCTCGAATTTCAAAACATTGGTGTTTTGGATTGACTGGGCCGATACATGATGTAAATTAATGAACATAAATGATTTATAAAAACAATTCACACATTCATTAAATGAAATAACGCATAAATGCAACCTTTGAGAGTTTACATTTAGCATCTGAAGAAGGTAAAGTTTCACCGGAACGTGCGTCATGCGTTATTATATTCAATAAATGTGTAAATTGTTTTTATAAACCATTGTTTTGATACATATAATGTTGTTGAGCTTCTGTATATTGTCTCATGAATAGCATAGGGTTCTTTAAAGAAAAAAGTTGTGGGCTGTTGAATCAGTAAAATTGAAATGCCAGTGGAAGGCATTGGATCCGCTAATTAAACGTTCACTAACAGCGTTCAAAAAAAGCTGCTGGTAGTGAATTTTTTTTTAAAAGTATTTATTATATGTAACCTCTACAATTCAAGCACATAATTAAGAAGAAATCCTTTAAACAATACTTTTAGCATTGGTCTCAAGGAAATAACCAAAAATAAGTGTGCAAACAAAATTAATTCTAACATCAAATATTAAATCTACAATAATACTTATAACAGTGAACCTAAATATAAAAAAACTAACAATCAAAATAAAAATCACACTAACATAATTTTATACCAAGTTCGAAATTTCCTTCACGTGTTTCGTAAAACAAGGGAGGGAATTAGAAAACTCAAAAGACTAAAAGAATTAGGCAATCGATTGTATACCTGGGCTCGCTTGAGATATGGGATTATCAAACCTATTTGTGTTCTTACATTCTGCAAGAAGAAATTACATAGTGATCTTGTGTCATGACTGTGTATGTCCTGTATATGTTGCAGACTTATGTTGGACTTTTGTAATTTGTTTCTAATATTATACATCAGTTTACATTGTTCCAACTCCAACAGTTTTCCCAGCTCTAAAATCCTCAAGCTAGAGTACAGTTCTTGAGAGTGAGTACGCATGTTATAATTAAATAGTATTTTAATGAATTTATTATTTTGGACTTCACGTGCTCACAGTGGACTTTCCAGGTCAAAGAGCTGTCTATCATTAAACCCAAATATTTAATTTCGTCAACTCTCTCAACACGTTGCCCAGCCACTGACAACATTAAGTCCCCAACAACACCGTTCTTATGGTTAAAAATCATGTTTTTTCAACGTTAATCTTCATCTTGTTATTCAATAACCAATCAGTATGAATTTTCATGTCCTCGTTTATCGTTTCAGCAAGTTCTTCTTCATCTGCGAAGGTGAAATATCTAGCCTCGACCCCAGAACATTTCAAACTAAGCACATACAAAGAATTGTGTTTAGTAGCCCCATATTACTGCAATATCATCTCTGGGTGTTCCTCAGGCTGATCTCAAGAAGATCTTGATCTCCATTTACTGCTACTGTCACACCTTCCTAATCTTCAAAAAAATCAATTGAAACCATTTGATGCAATTTTTATCAAAATATATATTCTGCATTTGCTTAACGTTGTAGGAGGATGTGAGCATCATCGGTCCATATCATCACAGGAAGGAAATTATTTTTTTAAACTTTCTAACTCTATGATGTCTGCAGGCTGCTTTAGGAAGGCGCGATTGTAAATCTTTGGTTTGCAGTGTCCGTACGAATTTATTTCGGAAACAGGTGGTTCAATTCATCATCCCTTGAACTGTTTGAAGTGACCTTTGGTTTCAATTCGAAAAAATAAGTTTTGAATAGAAAACACAAGTTATGCATCTAAAACTGGAACTTGAATTGGAACAATTCCAATAAATGAATTATATTCAATTCGATTATAATCAAAAATTTGAATCGAAAAATAAGATTTAGATGAGAGGTATCAAAAAAATCAGATTCAAAATGAATCAAGTAAAATTTCTCGATATATATATAAGGAACATTCTGTTAATTATATCCTAGCTTGGTGTCGAAAAGCAATTCGAAAGGAAATGGTATCCTGAAATATTTTCCCGAGTTAATTTTCCTTCTAGACTAGTCATAAATTTCATCATTATGTAACGCCGCATTTAAATTCAATTTGATGCCATGCATTCCACGGTGCCGAGAAAAAGGTGACCGAGTTGAATCAGGTTATACGTACGGCTGAACATCTTTCCAATATTTCACACCGCACGAAACGGCATATGTTCGTATTTAATGAAATGTTTATGCTCCAGTTGCCGTGGTTCGCGATAGGGTGTCCCTTTTGGTCATGCCCACTCGATGTTTGAAATCTTAATTTTGTTAACCTCGTTCGAAAACCTCATAGTTCAGTTCAGTGCCAGGACACTTGATACCATAACAAATTTTGGAGTTGCTTTATCTTTTCAATTCTGTCTATATCTGTTCCTCCGGTGGAAACGTAGCTATACATTTATTCGTAGTTCACTGCACACTGAAAATGTGCCACAGGAATGTTTACTAGTTGAGTTCTCGATACGTTTCCACTGCGATAGCAACACGGATTTTTTCACAAATGTTTCCTATTTTCTTTTGAAGTTCACCGCTCAAAATGGAAACCGGCGACAAGTAGGAACATTCAATATTTGTTGCCGAAAAATATAGAAATTCAAGGATTTAAGGAACATTCTGGAACATTTACGGAAACACAGAACAGCAACAAAAATGTTCCTTCGGTGGAATCGTACCTTGAAGAGTGACAAGTAGGAACAGTCAAAATTTGTTGCCGAAACATAATTTTATTTGCCGAAATAAATTTTAAGGAACATTTGGGATTATTTTCGGAAATACGCAACAAAAATGTTCCACAATTTTCCTCATTATTCCCCCGGTGGAACTGTAGCTGTAGGTAGTTATTAGATGCTTGTCTTTAGATACTTTAGAAGATTAACAGTAGAATTCATATCATTGTGACTCACATTTCACCTCTACAAACAGCTTCTTCGGAGTCTGTGTTCAAAGAAATCTTTTTGCTGTGATTCATTGGTTTCAAAACAAGTGTTTCATTTTGTTTTTAATTGAATTGGATTCATATTCCGTAACGGCCTCCCTAGTCTAAATCTTTCGAAAACAAGTGCTTTACTTCTGGAAAATTAAGTAAATAATAAAAATTAATCTCAAAAAACATGAAATTAAACCGAATACTCACAGGTACCCAGGGAAAGTGATTAGGAAAAGGAAACACACGTGTTTCATTCCTCCCTGAAGTATGTGTCAGGGAGGCGGGCAGCTTGAGTTTGGGATTAACTCCTTCAGCCAGATCAGAGGATACACTTGTATGTACAAGTGCATTAAGGATAGGTGAGACGGGATATTTATGGAACATAGGAAGTGTGGGTAGGGTTCAGAGGATTAATACTGGCCCAGCATTCGCCTTATAAATTTGCAAGCAGTGACTTACATAACCATGAGGAAACCTCTGAAAAAAACTCATGGCAGACCAGTCGGTCCCGGGGTTTGAACCCGAGACCTCCCAAATACTAGCCAGCGTACGCTAAGTACTCAACTTACTACACAGGTACCCAGAGAAAGTGAATGAGCAATCTACAGGTTATGGCAACTTATGCCGATTCGCAATGAGCAGCTTTGCTTCAAAGTATTGAAAGCGAAGAACTTTTATTCTATTGTAATACTAGCCTAAAATATATGCGAAGTAAGTCATTCGATAATTGAACTCCAACCAAGCGTTGTTTCTATTTTGATATTTTTATGGAATTCAAGTTTGTAAAATTTCAAATGTTCAGGACATTCAGAACTCTAAATTTTTCGAACACGATTGCGTCTGCAAATATTGATTTGCTCATTAATTATCATCACCCCTTCGGAGGAATCAACAGTGTGCAATAGATGAGCCTAGCTGGAGTTGAAGGTATACGCTCAATAACACAGGAAAACAAAATAAGACGTGATAGGAAAACCAAATGGAGCCGGTACGGCTGGGTGTTCTTCAAATTCAAATCAACACGATGGCAGCCATTTCCGGTATTAAATTGAACGGTTTTCTGCCGCGGCAGTTTTATTTTATCTTCACTTAGACCTATGTTGAAATTCATCAGTCAAAGTCAGTGAATTTTGTCGTTGAATGAAAGGGATTATCCGAAAAAGACGAATTTGATTAACGAAAAACTCAAAGGTCTATTTATTTTTATTACCATTTGACAGGGAAGTTTCAACGACCGGATCAAGTCGTTCAAGAACTGAAAGTATTGTAGCATAAAAGATTTAATTAAAAAAGATATTGGCTGGTGAAATCTAGTACTAAAACTAGAAAAACTTAACATTCTCAAGGTCATTTGTATATGTGATTGATATGTTTTATAGTGAAGTTAAAAGGTTTTTTGTTATAGATTATGTATTCATCTGAGTGGAAATTGTATAATGATTTTTACAAATATTCTACTATATTTTCGTTTGAATATCAGAGATCGATTAGACGAAATAATTCGTAATAATGTATAATAATAATATATATATTTCGGATAGTTTTAATAGCATAGTTGTTCATTTTTCCCATTATATGTTCTGTTATCAGAAGATATGTTACATTGAATATGGCCCTATTGAGAATATTTTTTTTCTTCCAAATTCTGAATAAACTTTGCTCTTTTGAATTGAATTGTTTTAATTATTCTATTTGTTCTCGAACTAATGTAAAACTCCTAATATAAGTCATTTATATACTCTCAAACGTTTTTAATTCATTTCATTATGCGTGCTATTTAATACATAATATATAGCTAAAGAAACTTCGTCCCCACCGGATGTCCCAAGACAACTCTCGTTTTTTTAATCTTCGTTTTTCTGTCTACAGTATCAACATTAATTATTGAAGAGTCATGAATCTCTAACTAGAACGAAAATATGCATGAAAATCGATCGAAAATCCAGTAAAGAATTTTCACCTCGCGGATTCTCAAATGTTAGTTTTTTACTATAACCACTTTACAATTGTCAAATTGAGTAGAGTTTAATTCATTCACTTGATATCATTAAAATATTGGGATAACCTGAAACATGGTAGCTCTTCAAAATTCTAGTAGGTACTATCGGAAATTGTTTCATAAAATAAGCATGAAATGCAGTTTGATCGCCGATCTGGAGCAGTGTAATCGTAGATATGGAGCACATTTTCATGCTGCGTTCGTAAAAATTTTCAATTCCCTGGTGACTTCAATCGATATCATATATATATATATATATATATATATATATATATATATATATATATATATATATATATATATATATATATATATATATATATATACATATACATATATACATATACACTGGTTTTTGTGTCTTGCCGACCTTAACGTACGCCGCATAAACATGGAACTTAAATTGGGGGACCATGGAGTGTTTAAAAATTGCCCAGAGAAAGATGGAGAGGAAGATGCTGGGAAAACGACTGCAAGACCGAAGGACAAACGAATAGATCAGACAAAGGACAAAAGTGGTAGACACCGCAGTGGGCTGGCCATTTGATGAGGACAAATGATGGTAGATGGACCAGGAAGACAACTGAGTGGAGGCCTAGAACAACTAAAAGAAACCCACGATGACCAAGAACGAGTTGGATGACATCCATAAACTGGTGGGCACCCAATGGATGAGAAGCTGAGGATGATGATGATGATGATGATGATATATATATAGAATTGTTTCGTATCTTTTGTTTCTCATTTGTCTAATAATGACATGTAGTAGGTTGAGATATTTTCAAATATCACTACTTGGTAGTTATGATAAAACATGGTTAGTAAATTTTTAGTATGCAATCAAATGAGATCATCATCTTCAGATGATCGTATTCCACAAGGTACATATGTGTTCTGTGGAGGCTATAAAGGGACGTCAGGGCTTTGCTTGTTTCAAATTAAGATCGACCACCCCACTATAACATTGCCGGTTAAATGTGCTTACAAACGATTCGAATGTAGAATGCTTCACTCAATTTCTGCATTCACACAAATCTTGATTAACTGTATATCTCATTAACAAAATCGTAATAAACGAAGCCGCAATTCACATTTACTTCAAATTGAATGGAACAATTTGAACGGCAGCGCTGTATCTTGTGTTATACTGAAAGTTACTCGTATAATTTTACAATTGAAATTAGTACCGTAATTAAATGGCAGTATATGTTACCGATAACCAAAATATACCGTTGTAGAAATGAACCTCCGATATTGAATTATGGACAAACCCCTAAAACGGAGCTAAACAACTTGTTATTGAGCAATTCACAATTCATAAACGCGTGAATATTGAACCAACTCTGACAATTTCACTCGCTCAATTATTTCTTTGTCCCTGCAAATTGGTATTTCTACCGTTCCACTGTGCGCAGTGGTTATTAAATGCTTTTCTACACTGGCAAATGCCATTCTGACCTGCGATATTTAATATGCCTTTATATAATTATAATAACTTTCATGCAGAATATTTATTGTACGAAATATAAAATTTTTAAATTTCAACATTGAGATTATTTATGGTGAATTCCAAACTTTCTGCTCTCATGAATTTAGATAAATGAATGGCAACATTTCCCCGAAAATATTAGACTATTGCACTGTATATAAAGTCACGTGAGGAGTAGGAGTAGTTTTATTGATGACTGTATATATATATATATATATATATATATATATATATATATATATATATATATATATATATATGGGGGTGTGTGTTTTTTTTAAGAGGTTGGGAAAATACTTTTACTTATCATTAGGACTATGTGTGTGTGTGTGTGTGTGCGCGCGCGTGTGTGTTTGTATGTGTGTGTGTACGTGCATGAGCAGAAATTTTTCAAACTCGTGGCAAAAAAATTATTGTCAACATGTCCAATATTTTTCTGAAATTTGTAGGTGTATTATCTTGATTTTAGGACTTTTTGACAGTAAAAACTTTTTTCTCGAACCGCCGGTAATGTAGAGAATTCATGTTTTTTCGTAGTTTCTGAGGTTATGTGCACCTCTACAGATCATCCACATTGAGTTAGAGAATTGAAATTTTGTATGATGATTTATTCGATACTAGACAGTTTCAACTGTTTTCCTGAACCGCCGCCATTTTGATGTAGAGATTTCTTGTTTTTTTCCTGGGTTGTGATCACCTTCACAGCCCCTTGAAATTAAATTAGGAAGTAAGTATAATGTTCCATTAACCTTTGTTGATTACTTGCAACGCAATATCGATTTTTTCAATCTCGTTTCTCATATAAATATAACTATACTTATATTCTTTGACGTTGTACTCATTTAAAGTGGCACATCTTTTAATTCATTCGTCAATATGAAAAAATGTTGAATGTTGGAGTATGGTTTCTGTCAAACCAGTCATTAAATCTGTCCTATCGGGATTGTAAAGTTCTTACTACACTTAAAATCATCTTGCATGGACATAATGATTTGTAATCCTCAATAAACACCATAACATTGTTCCTCTCGTCAAGAATTAGCGCGGGTCATTGACTTTTATGTTCAATTCATGATCTTTCATAATCTTAGTTACTTCACGAGTGACAGGAGAATGAGAACCTTGTAACATCTAATATACAGCGTGTCCTAAAAAAGTTCCCCATTTAGTTGTCCTATTCTGAACAGAGTAATGAGAATAAAAGCTCCTTCGCATATTATAAGATAGGGCCACGCCTTATAAAATAACTTATTTATTCAGCGACGACACTCACTTTCATTTACAGGGCTTTCTAAATAAACAGAACTTCTGCTTCTGGTCCCCTAAGAAACCTAAGGAAAAGCATCAAAGACCACTGAAATCTCCCAAAGTGACAGTGTGGGCTACAATGAGTGCTTCTGGAATTATTGACCCTTAATTTTGCTAAAATGGCAACGGTGCTGCACTTATGGTCACTTTTCATCGATGCAGAGATATGTTGAACAATTTTCTCAGACAAGAACTTGATAGTTTTACTGGATTCAATGACAACTCTTGGTTTCAACAGAATGGCGCATTGTCACACACTTCAAACCTTTCGATGGTAGTCGTTGGGCCATGTTCCCGGGAAGAAAAAGCGGCGGGATATTAACTGACCACCCAGAATTCATGATTTAACACCCATTGATTTTTTCCTTTGGGGTCATCATAAAGAAAGATAATTCAGTTCTTAGCCAAGAAATTTGAATACTTGAAGCAGAAGATCCGTGAAGTTCTGCCTTAACGAGGTGCTGCGCCAGGAAAGAAGACATCTTGATAGTTTTATTTTTTGTGAATAATATTCCATTTTTTTCTTCAAATTAATTAGGACGCCCTGTATAATAATCATTATGCTTAGATATCAGATACTGTGTAAATCTTTTAAAAATAATTGTTTATATTTCGTTTCTCTGTTTCTGTTAAGATAATTATGCAGCATGATGCATCGAATAAGTGGAAATTCATCAATTTTTACTTTTCAAAGGTCAGTAAGCAGAAGTACGATAAAAATGTGCAGAAATGCAATTCTATGTATCAGAATGCTAAACAGCTAATAAAGTCGATATCGAAAATGCTGTAACGATGTGAAATATGGTAAATTGGCGTTAGGATTTATCGACAAATAATAGGAGGTATTCTAGATTCATGCCAAGGACGCCATTTTATCTTCGATAATTTTCTCGTAGAATGAATAACCTTTGATTAGAAAAATTTGCATAGCAATTTGCAATGAATCAGTTACTTAAATTTATATTTACTTCCATTGTTGTAAAGGTGTGTGCGCAAATTTATAGATAATGAATTAATAAATTACAAGATTAATTTTCCAGTTTCGAGGTCTTTTAGATGGGAACGCAACGTTCGTCCCACCGTTTCTTGCATCACAGCAAACAACTTGAAGAATGCAACCCTAGTTATATCCATATCTTTCAATACAAAATATAATTGAACCTGTTTCAATTATAAGATACGTATAGTATGGAAAATCAACTCGTAAATCAAGTAATGAAAATTCTCTCATGAATAATATACTCCTATCTACAGGAACATCGAACAAAATTTGAAACAAATTTCTTGAAAGCATCATCCATTTTTAATCAATGCAACACAACAGCTATTTGCAGTGAAAATCTGGAGTTTAACAAATTTATGTGTTCAATGATTTTAATGAGGAACTGATTCAATACTTTTCGGAATATTTTTTTTAGGAAACCAGTTGGGTAGTTTTTTCAGGATGAATTCGTGAGTGGGTCCCTCTGTGAAAGCCTCCATCGTCTAGACATATAAACTGATTATTACTCCGCTTTTCCCATCAACGAACTTATTAATTGCATGAACAAATAGTTCATTAGTTAAGATCGGAAATAACCTCTCTGTATAGGAATTTAACTTATTCTAATACATCCTACGTCTGATTATTTTTCGAAAATATTTCTACATAATCATTATTGTTACGGATTTTTTTCAGAATGTAGTAGAACAAAACCAATATATCCTCATTAGGGCCATGTTCAATGTTAGATATTTTCAGATAATAATATTAACATGAAACCGTATAATGGGGTTGTATTATGATGAGTAATTACGGAGGAATTTATTAATTGTGTGGATAAATTTATATATACTTTTTTTTGGTTCACTGAGTCAGGGAATTTTTTTTTTCAAGTGTTATCAGTTGTTTGTAAACTTGCTTTCTGCAAATATAAAACCAGTATTAATTGCTAAAGAAAAAATAGTCTAGTATATTTCCAGAAATAATACAAATACTGATAACTTCTCATGTAAAGGCAAATTGTCTGACAGGTTTTGCACATGACACGAGTTCTTTCAGGAACTCTCTTGGTAAAAAGATGTATTAAACTTGTAAGTCCAAGACATTGATAGATGAAAAGTTTATGACAGGAGTGGTCTTCCCGGATGACGAAAGGCACAGCAGACTGTCCATTTTTGGAAAAATATTTCAAAAAACAAAAATGTTTTTAATTCACACATACAATACGCAAACCAATAATAATTCGTTGTTAATTAAAGATGTTGATTTAAAGTGAGTGAATCTTCTCTTATTTCAAAAGGTGACTATACTATATGACACAGAGCTAGGAAATTTATGCAAATGTTATAACTGCTCTGCACTCTTCCAGTTCTAGGAAAATTCTCTCATCCCTTGTTGATAAAAACATGGAATGACAAAATTCAATTAAAAATAAATGATAGCACTTTTTTGTCGTGTTGTACATAGTTGATTAATTCAAAACAGCAGTTTAATATGAAGTTTGATCAGAATTCAGTTTCCAACGCAGATGATATTATTCAAAATGTTGGTGGAATTGATATGATTATCCAACATTGAACGATAACAGATTTCATATTTAAACTGTGCCCCTTATTTATAATCAACGTGAATCGGGAAGACTATTTCACAAATAGGTTCTTGGATCTCATGATATTTAGTACTGAAATAACAAAAATATGTATTTTTTGATTTAAAAACAATTATTTTGTAGTGTTTCTAATTATAAAAAATGCTGGTTATTGTCAAATAACACAGAGTTGCCGAATGCATTCTTAGGAGATTAGATTTCTTGAATATTTTTAAGTGATAACTTCTTAGGGTATCTGCATAACGAGCCTGGATGGTAGCTGGTAGCCTAGCTGGTCGCCTGGCTGCAAGAATTGTCTTCGTAGTTTCTTATGGGGTACCGTACGTGCGCACAGTTCCGGTCGATTGCATGCTAGCGGGCTATCTCGCTGGTCGCTCGAAGAATAACATTTTACATTCTACCAGCGACCAGCCAGGCTACCATCCAGGCGCGTTGTGCGGATACCCTTATGGGAGGGTAAACCGCTTCGTAACGTAACGCGTTACGGCACCAGTCTGTCTGGCTTCTCTTTCTCTCACGCATATGGCAGCAGTAGGCAGGCTCCTCCTCTCTCGCTCCAACCCACAGCGCTAGCAGTATTTCGGACAGACTCTTCCTTCTCTCTCTACTCTATGTTTAGTGTGCGATTGACATATACTGTTGACAGTGAGCATGTAACCTAAAACTATCACCGTTTTTTTTACCAAGCTAGTTAGTCGAGTACTTAGCGTACGCTGGCTAGTATTTGAGAGGTCTCGGGTTCAAACCCCGGGGCCGACTGGTCTGCCATGATTTTTTTTCACAGGTTTCCTCATGGTAATGTAAGTCACTGCTTGCAAACTTATAAGGCGAATGCTGGGCCAGTATTCATCCTCTGAACCCTACCCACACTTCCTATGTTCCATAAATATCCCATCTCACCTATCCTTAATGCACTTGTACATACAAGTGTATCCTCTGATCTGGCTGAAGGAGTTAATCCATCTTTCAGGGAGGAATGAAACACGTGTGTTTCCTTTCCTTTTTCGGTTTTTTAAAATAATTATAAAAAATATGATGAATCAAGTATAAAATTTAAGTAATAACCTAAGATTTTCTCAATATTCAATAGTTGAACTTCGATTGGTTTAAGTTATCACTTCTGTCGAACGTCCCGAGACGCACATTTTTTTTTAGAACTCTTATGCATAACAACAATGTTTGGTGTTGTTAGCATTCTATTATGTTATGTGGAAATAAATAATTGCGAAGTGAATAGTTTGCGCACAAACGTCAGATCCAGGTGGAGTCTCAGCTGTGGATCCATAACTAAGCGCCTACGGCTTTACTAAACTGTTCAATACTTGCAACAATCCATATATAATGAATCTGTAGCTGTAAATCTATTTAATCCGTTGCAGTCGATAATTTCGATAATTTATAGGCTTATGGTATTCATTTTTATTCGGCAATATTATCGAAGAAATTAGAAGTTATTTCAACGTAGAATCCCATAAATTCAAGAGAAAGCTCTAATTGAAATAGTATATAGTATCTTGCTGCAAGCAGCTTCAGTATTCAAAACCTCTATATCTTTCGGAAGGTGTGAACCAATTCGATATAGCATGTGGCTTAAAGAATTCCTTCATTTCGTAGTTGAAATATCTTTCGATTTAAATATTCCTTTGATTAAAAATTACTGATCTAGTCGCATAGCTGGAAGTTAATCCTTAAACATTCATAGTTGAAATTTAGATAAAATAAGTGTTTGCATTTAATGTAATGAGATCTTCTAAACTATAATTCATACCTGATGGATCTAATAAGTGAAAGGTTCCTTATATAGGGCAACCCACAGGGCGTAATAATCAAGAGGCCGAACTCCAACTACATTTATATAATTCAAACTAATTGGTGCTATCCAATCTGAAAAATACCTATCCATTGTACGAGTTCTAGTAGCATCTCAATGTCCCTTGGGGAGGGGAGGCATTCATTTCGAGTGAGAATTTACGGTAGAAAAAATTCCAATGATTGCCATTATAATTTTGTATGAGAAATGGTACCAGTCTGTTTCACCTATAAGGATTGGAATGATCGAACCTACATTTAATCGCTTTTTTATTCTCATAGTAGTAATAACTCAATTACAGCAACTCAATTCACAATTTCCCTGAGGCATTATAAAGGGTATATAAGAAAGAAGCTGTTGCGAAAGATACAATCTAATCGAACTTGGCTCTTCTAAATGTGTGATCATACCGATGATCACACATAATATAAGACTAAATTATGACAGACGTAAGAAAAGAACCTTGCAATTCTCGAAAATTGTACAAAGAACTAATAGTTTTGTTTAAAACATCATGTGAACTGAAGATATGATATTGACAAATCTATATGACAAAAACTAAGAAATTTATTCAAATGCTATAACTTCTCAGTGTTCTGCACTATTTCAGTTCCTAAAAAATTGATGCATCCGTTGTTGAAAAAACACAGAATGAAAAAATTCAATTTCAAGAAACTGATCACACGCTTTTGGCATGTTCTACATAAAAAAATTGCCATTATCAAATTCGGAATCATTGTAACTGTCAGCTCAAAATTCAGTTATTTACAGATGGTCCGGAAGCCGGTGTCATAATATTCGTTTAAATGAGCCTCGCCTTTTCTATCTTATTAATTTTACTTCCTCACTGAAACAGAATCTGCCTATTTGTTAACATCTATATACTTCTCATGCTTCATCAAAATAAATATATGAGGATATAAGTTAACATTTGCTTTCGAAGTAATATTCAAATACTAATATACATAAATAATTGTTTCATACATATATATATATATATATATATATATACATATATATATATATATATATATATATATATATATATATATATATATATATATATATATATATATATATATATATATATTTATATATATATATATATATATATATATATATATATATAAATATTGCCGTACACATTGACTACACCAGCGGCTCCCAATGAGCCCAATCATACAAAATGACCTGAAATTTGGTTTTTGGGATTGTATTTTCATTTTTTATTGTTCCCGGTACATATTGGCATTCCCAGCGGCTCCTATCAAACTAAACGAATTGAAACTGTATCTTTGGTTGCTGTCGAGGCAGAACTACTATTTGCCTCAATCGCGCTGCATTTCGCGGGGACTATTCCCTTCGAATCGCACTCGATCAGTACGCGATGCACTTCGCGAATTTTTAATGTTTTTTTAGAATAAAATGAATCATTTGTAAATTTTTGTTACGGCTTTCTATTAAACAGTGGTTCTTCAATAGTCAATGTATTTTATATCAAGTTTATTCGCGACATTATCAGTTATTTTGAACTGAAGAAATTTCTGCTCATTCTATCGTCATATTTTAATAAAAATATCTTGGATATTAATGTTGCGTTGAATAACACTGCTTTGAAAAGAACAGATAATGTGAGGTTTTTGGGAATTGAGGTAGATGAATGTCTTACATGGAAAGCGCATTGCCAAACCATGTGTTCGCGATTGAATTCTGCTTGTTTTCTACTCCGAAATCTGAGAGACATATTGACCTCAGATCAGCTCATGTCTGTTTATTACGCGCATGCGCATTCAAAAGTTTCTTATGGTATTGTTTTCTGGGGCTCATCGTCTGCGGCTAGTGATGTATTCTTGTGTCAGAAGAAGATTGTCAGGAGCATGGTTGGCGCGCCTTATACTGCTTCATGTAGGCCTTTGTTTAGATCTCTCAAAATTTTAACTTTACCTTCACTCTGTATTTTGAAACTGGCTACTTTAATTTATAAAATGCGAAAGCAGCTCTTGAGGCGTGGCGACCGGCACCATTATGATACCCGTGATAGAAACGCTTTTGTATTACCTAATTTTAAGTTCAGAATAGGTAGAAGATCTCCATTATATTTGGGGTTGGAAGTTTTCAATAGATTGGACTGTAGTATTGTAAATGCCCAATCTATTTCCATTTTTAGGGCTAAGTTGAAAGAGTTTCTAATTGATAAGTGTTACTATACTATAAGTGAATTTTTGTCCTGACTTTTTCCATAATGTAACTATTCATTCAACGGAAATAAAGCTATTATTATTATTATTATTATTATTATTATTATTATTATTATTATTATTATATGTACATTTCGATCTAATTTTACAAAATTCCATTTAAATTAAAATGGTACTGGACCAACTTATCGAACGGAATTCCTTCATAGGCGAAACCCTGTCGGTCCACCACAGAAACCACGGTGCGGCCCTACGCTTTTGTTATTCACGAACTTATTCTGCTACGCATCCTTTGCCTACGTAAACTAATATATCTAAAACGAAAATACCCCTTTCTGTTATAGTAACCCCCTCCGAAATTCTTCCGACTTCGTATAAATTATACAGCAATATATCAGGCGGTTTAGTCAGACTTCGCATTGAAAAATTTACAACTTCCATCGTTTTAATATCTTCTCGCCACTTGAAATTAATTCAAAACACCCATTCTTTATTGTAGCTTATAATATATACGGGTGAAGTTAGGCCGGTTGAAGTTTCAAGAACGGCCTGACGATGAGACTATCATCCGTAGATTTAGAGCCGCATTACTTCTAAGCCCCTTTCATTTCTAAACACTCTTCATTCCAACAATTTCATCACTCGATTAATCACCAGAAATCTACCGGCTGTCAATAACAATGTATATTTAACGAAGTTATTAAAGATATTGCGTTTCGATTTCGGATTAATCCCAACTTCGAATTTGATACGTTAAAAGTGGGTTTTTTTCTATATCTTTGTTATTCAACGGGATTGTCATTACAAAAGTTCTGACTGAAACAGATGCTCATATTCATGCTTATATTATTCGTCCTTGTCAAACCTTTATTAGGATAATTAAAAATTTGTTTATGTTTCGGCAACAAATGTTGATTGTTTCTTCTAAACAATATGCAAATATTGACAATTTTAATTGCTTCAGTGGAAACAAGAAGTTAACGTATGTTGCCATAAGTTTATACTTTTGGCAACAAGGAAAAACATTCAGCAACAAAATGTTTCTCAATGTTCATCCAGTGGAACTATAGCTCAATACTTATGCGTCAGCTCTATTCGGCATCTGAAAATAAGAATATAGCGCCAATGTGGCCAGTCGTAGAACTATAAATATTGACATTGGAATATTTATCTTGTATTTGTTGTGTGTTTATTTGTGTTTTCGAAATATAATTTTACCATAAATATAAACACTTTTCAGGCTTCTTCAGTGAACAAGTGTGTTACTGTGTATGTATTTTCATTGCTATTGAGGCGGTAGGTGATTACCATCATTTGTTTTGTAGCCAAATTGAGAGAAATCTTTAGGTTAGATCATGAGATGAATATCTTAATTCTCTGATTGACTCGTTCAAAGTGTACTCTAGCAGCTGCTATTTTGGCATTCAACAATGCTTCTTCTGTAGTCAACTGTTTTTTGACTTTCAAAAATGGTGGCCTGATCAACTTTATTTTAAACTGTTGACAAATATCATCTATCAAGAAACCTTTGTCCACCATAATAGCATCCTGTGAGCTTTCTAACTTAAAAATTAAGTCACTTTGTTGGAAAATCGTTTTATCAGATGCTCTTCCCCCATATGGTTCACTAATATAAGTAATTAAACCTCCAGGAGAAACACCTGTCATGAATTTCACTGTGTTATTAGATTTATACTGAGAGTAAAACTTGATCCTGCAGCAAAGTCACTTTGGTTTCTGTATAAAAATTTCTGTACAGATCTAAGATGATTCGAGTATTTTGAAAACTTTCAAAACATTTTGGCATGTTTTTCTGTATTTCAGAATATTCTGGGAATCTTATGACACAACTAAGAACTCTACTCATAATGGGTAGCATTTCATAAATATATTTTTGGCATAATTCTTGTAAAATGCCAAATAAAAGAGATAATGTCACATATGTAAGGTCACATTTCAATTTTGTCAATACTAAAACAATACGCTGTTTGATTGTTAATCTATGTGACCGTTGATCACTGTAAACAAATTGTACTGCTTTTACTATTGTATCTAATAGTTTTATATTATTGAGACCAGTGAAACTGTTTAGAGCACTATCTGTAGTTATCAGATCACACAAAGTAGAGACTTTAGGAGTATTCCTTTTTCTCTTCTACACAAACACGATATTTATCACCAGCTGGAGGAAGAGCATGGAAATTCACATTTGAACATTTCTTTTCCCAGGAAGAACACTGAGGAACTGAACAATAACGATTCAAACGACTCATAGCTTTCAAAATGATTGCAAATAATAAATATTTGTAAAAAATCACACAAAAACAAACACAAAACAAAGGAGAACGTAAGAACTATGTCAAGATTTTTAGTTATTCTGATTGTCACCAGGCGGCGTAGCGCTTATTTTGATTCGCCTATATGCGTTTTGTTATGTGTTTTGAAAGGCGGTCCATTTAACGCTGGCTGCATGTTTAGTTTCAAAGACGGCTAAATTCGATATGTGAATTAGAAACTATATCATATTTCTTCTTTTCAAGTATAAATATATTCTTGAGAATTTTATATCAATGTTAGAATTGGTTGTTTATTATAGATTACGTATGATTTTGAAGTGGACAATTGATTAGGTATATTTTTTCTAATCGTATAATGATAATCAGGAATTGGATATTAAGGAAACAAATATATATATATATATATATATATATATATATATATATATATATATATATATATATATATATATATATATATATATATATATAATGTTCAGAAAGATTTCCGCGGTCGAAAGTATTTGAAAAACTTGGTTCTCGGGATGAACCGCGTAAAAGATTTGAAAAATCCCGACGTTTCGGCTCCTTTTGCGAAGCCATCTTCAGGAGAATTACAAGGGAAAATAATTCAGATACGTGGCCTCAATCTGCCTACTCCACGAATCGAATTAGGAGGAATCGGAAATAATACGATTGCGTGATCTCAAACTGCCTACTCCACCAACCGTACTGCTTCCTGTCAACTCTGAAGTCTCAACCTGCCTACTCTTCAGAGTCAACTGACGGGCCGATCGTCGCGTGGCCGTAGTTATAGGGAAGGGGCGGGTACTCTATTGACGTAGTTATTGACGTAGTATTGACGTCAATGGGGTATTCACGCACGGTATCAGTGCGGGATGCACTCCGATTGGGTGTGACACGGCGACCACTGAGAAGCGGCTTCCATGCTGATGGGAGTCTGTGACTGTCATCTCTGGTGTTCAAACAATTTGGACGTTTTTCTATTTCTACAGCTTCACGAAATATTCGGGATTTGAATGATCGGACGGGAGCAATAGTTCTTGTATTGGGGAAATCGATAATGTGGCCTGTTTGGGTGTGATGTTGGGAAAGGGCGTTGGTGGTATCTGAATGTCTTACTGAAAGTGAATGTTCCTTGGCACGGACCTGAATTCGTCGGTTCGTTTGTCCTATATAAGAACGAGGACAATTGGAACAGGGAATCTCATAAACACCGTGATTTTCGTTAGAAATTTTATCCTTGACGGATCTGATTAGATGGGAGAGTTTTTGTTGGGTGGTGAATATTGTTTTGATGTTTGTGTTTTTGAGAGATCTTGCGATCTTATCTGTAACTCCTTTGATGTAAGGAAGGAATAATTTAGGTGTAGATTCTTGGTCAGTGGGATTGGAACGTGGTAGAGGTGGGGTGATGTTTGTGTGTTTGCGTATGTTCTTGTTGATTTGATATGTGTTGTAACCGTTCTGTAATAATATATGTTTTAGAGTCTTGAGTTCTGATTCACGGTGTTCGTCGTCAGATAGTCGAATGGAGCGGTAGATTAGAGTATTAACTACAGAGTTAAGTTGAGAGGGATGGTGGTGAGACTGGGCGTTCAGATAACGGTTTGTATGGGTGGGTTTACGATAAACTGAATAGGAGAAGCCTTGGGATGGAAGTTTTTTGACCATGACATCGAGGAATGGCAGAGACCCATCGTTTTCCACTTCCATTGTGAATTGGATACTTGGATGTATGCCATTCAAATGATTCAAGAAGTGGAGCAACGAGTCTCCGCCATGGGGCCAGATCGCAAAGACATCGTCTACATAACGTAGCCAGCATGATGGTTTAAGGTCGAATGACGAGAGAGCTTGGGTTTCGAAATGTTCCATGAAAATGTTGGCTATGACGGGGGAGAGAGGGGATCCCATTGGGGCTCCCTTAATTTGTCTGAAGAAATTGCCTTGAAAGATAAAGTAAGTGTTGGCCATGCAATGTTTGATCAGGGATAGGTTGTCTTGGGATATTTCATGTTTCGTGTCTAGGATGGAAAGTGTTTCTTCGATGGGGATATTTGTAAATAAGGAGACAATATCAAAACTAACAAGGAGATCAGATGGGGTAATATCAATACTTTTTAGGAGTTCTATGAAGTGAAAAGAGTTTTTTACGTATGACTGGGTTTGTTCGGCAAGGGGTTGAAGGGTTTTGGCGAGATATTTCGCAAGAGGATGTGTTGGACAATTGTAAGCGCTGACAATGGGTCGAAGTGGAATATTAGGCTTGTGAACTTTGGGTAGACCATAAATTCGAGGAGTTCTTGAAGATTTTTCTCTTGGGATTAGAGACTTTTTTATTTCAGGTGGCAGATTCGATTGGTTGATACGAGATTTTGTGGTTTTCTCCAGGTATATTGTCGGGTCATGAGGGATACGCTTATAGTCGGGGGTGTCAAGAAGATTGGACATTTTATCGAGGTAAGAAGAAGTGTTGAGAATGACAGTGGCATTGCCTTTATCGGCTGGGAGGACGACTATATTTTGGTCATTGTAAAGTTCTTTGAGAGATTGCCTCTCAGAAAAAGTGAGGTTGGGACGGGGTGGCCGACTTGTACGAAGAATTTTGGCGATGTCATGCCTGGCAGTTTCTGCTTGATCTGTTGGTAGATGGGAAATTGCTTCTTCTGTTTGGGAGATGATAGTTTCTATGGGGATGGATTTTGGTGTGATGGAATAGTTGAAACCTTTCGAGAGTGCTTTTGTTGCGATCTCGGAAATTGGGGTGTCAGAATAATTGTGAACAATGGAGGAGGTATAAGATGAAGATGATTTTTGTGGTTTTTGGGAATTGATGAGTTTGGCTAGTTTATTTTTCTGGGTTGAGGTCTTTTGGTCGGAAAGATGTTGTGCCTTGGAGTTGGATAGGCGATCAAAAGTATCCCATAGGATTGGATGGATGTGGAAAGAGTGAAGGTGATGGAAAGTTTTGAGAAGTAGTTCGTTAGTGTGATTAAGGTTGCATCTTGTAGTGTGAATGGAATCTCTAAGGAGGGCAAAACTTGTTCTATTGAGAATTCGGGTTATGGAAGGGGATTTTGTATGATGTTTGAGCTGTAGAAATTTGGGAATGACACGATGGTCACGACATGATTTCAGAAAGGTGAGGTCACAGAGGAGTCGATGTTTTCGAGATGAAAGGGAAGAATAGGATTTTGTGATTGAAAGAAATTCCTCTCCGTAGAGGCGTATAAAATGTTCAGAAAGATTTCCGCGGTCGAAAGTATTTGAAAAACTTGGTTCTCGGGATGAACCGCGTAAAAGATTTGAAAAATCTCGACGTTTTGGCTCCTTTTGCGAAGCCATCTTCAGGAGAATTACAAGGGAAAATAATTCAGATACGTGGCCTCAATCTGCCTACTCCACGAATCGAATTAGGAGTAATCGGAAATAATACGATTGCGTGATCTCAAACTGCCTACTCCACCAACCGTACTGCTTCCTGTCAACTCTGAAGTCTCAACCTGCCTACTCTTCAGAGTCAACGTCTACGTTATGTAGACGATGTCTTTGCGATCTGGCCCCATGGCGGAGACTCGTTGCTCCACTTCTTGAATCATTTGAATGGCATACATCCAAGTATCCAATTCACAATGGAAGTGGAAAACGATGGGTCTCTGCCATTCCTCGATGTCATGGTCAAAAAACTTCCATCCCAAGGCTTCTCCTATTCAGTTTATCGTAAACCCACCCATACAAACCGTTATCTGAACGCCCAGTCTCACCACCATCCCTCTCAACTTAACTCTGTAGTTAATACTCTAATCTACCGCTCCATTCGACTATCTGACGACGAACACCGTGAATCAGAACTCAAGACTCTAAAACATATATTATTACAGAACGGTTACAACACATATCAAATCAACAAGAACATACGCAAACACACAAACATCACCCCACCTCTACCACGTTCCAATCCCACTGACCAAGAATCTACACCTAAATTATTCCTTCCTTACATCAAAGGAGTTACAGATAAGATCGCAAGATCTCTCAAAAAACACAAACATCAAAACAATATTCACCACCCAACAAAAACTCTCCCATCTAATCAGATCCGTCAAGGATAAAATTTCTAACGAAAATCACGGTGTTTATGAGATTCCCTGTTCCAATTGTCCTCGTTCTTATATAGGACAAACGAACCGACGAATTCAGGTCCGTGCCAAGGAACATTCACTTTCAGTAAGACATTCAGATACCACCAACGCCCTTTCCCAACATCACACCCAAACAGGCCACATTATCGATTTCCCCAATACAAGAACTATTGCTCCCGTCCGTTCATTCAAATCCCGAATATTTCGTGAAGCTGTAGAAATAGAAAAACGTCCAAATTGTTTGAACACCAGAGATGACAGTCACAGACTCCCATCAGCATGGAAGCCGCTTCTCAGTGGTCGCCGTGTCACACCCAATCGGAGTGCATCCCGCACTGATACCGTGCGTGAATACCCCATTGACGTCAATACTACGTCAATAACTACGTCAATAGAGTACCCGCCCCTTCCCTATAAATACGGCCACGCGACGATCGGCCCGTCAGTTGACTCTGAAGAGTAGGCAGGTTGAGACTTCAGAGTTGACAGGAAGCAGTACGGTTGGTGGAGTAGGCAGTTTGAGATCACGCAATCGTATTATTTCCGATTCCTCCTAATTCGATTCGTGGAGTAGGCAGATTGAGGCCACGTATCTGAATTATTTTCCCTTGTAATTCTCCTGAAGATGGCTTCGCAAAAGGAGCCGAAACGTCGGGATTTTTCAAATCTTTTACGCGGTTCATCCCGAGAACCAAGTTTTTCAAATACTTTCGACCGCGGAAATCTTTCTGAACATTATATATATATATATATATATATATATATTTGTTTCCTTAATATCCAATTCCTGATTATCATTATACGATTAGAAAAAATATACCTAATCAATTGTCCACTTCAAAATCATACGTAATCTATAATAAACAACCAATTCTAACATTGATATAAAATTCTCAAGAATATATTTATACTTGAAAAGAAGAAATATGATATAGTTTCTAATTCACATATCGAATTTAGCCGTCTTTGAAACTAAACATGCAGCCAGCGTTAAATGGACCGCCTTTCAAAACACATAACAAAACGCATATAGGCGAATCAAAATAAGCGCTACGCCGCCTGGTGACAATCAGAATAACTAAAAATCTTGACATAGTTCTTACGTTCTCCTTTGTTTTGTGTTTGTTTTTGTGTGATTTTTTACAAATATTTATTATTTGCAATCATTTTGAAAGCTATGAGTGCGTGAATACCCCATTGACGTCAATACTACGTCAATAACTACGTCAATAGAGTACCCGCCCCCTTCCCTATAAATACGGCCACGCGACGATCGGCCCGTCAGTTGACTCTGAAGAGTAGGCAGGTTGAGACTTCAGAGTTGACAGGAAGCAGTACGGTTGGTGGAGTAGGCAGTTTGAGATCACGCAATCGTATTATTTCCGATTCCTCCTAATTCGATTCGTGGAGTAGGCAGATTGAGGCCACGTATCTGAATTATTTATCCTTGTAATTCTCCTGAAGATGGCTTCGCAAAAGGAGCCGAAACGTCGGGATTTTTCAAATCTTCTACGCGGTTCATCCCGAGAACCAAGTTTTTCATATATATATATATATATATATATATATATATATATATATATATATATATATATATATATATATATATATATATATATATATATATATAATATGTGAAATAAACTTATTCACAGAATTACTAAAATCCTTCAGAATTATGCATAATAATACATATATATTTCAGATAGTTCTGAAAACATAGTTATTCATTGTTTTCATCATATAGTGGTAGTAGTAATAAACTTTATTGAAACTATGTTTCGAAGGGCTAACGACCTAGGTCTGTGAGTGTAAGAATGCATCTACATATAAGAGATAGTGCTTAAAGTATGTATTTAGAGTTGGCTCAGCAAGTATTCAAATAGTGGTCGCTTGGTATCTTCCTTTTGGGTACTTGAAGAGGGGACATCTTATGTATAAGTGGATCGATAGGGTTTATGTTTTGTTGTTGCTGGATACATTTTTGTTCAATCTATGTGTTCTGAAGTGTTCTAAAGTGGCTATCTCTAATGATGGTATTCTGTTTTGAAAATTTTACGTGTCTTTTGAAGTTGAACTTACTATATAGTATCATGCCAAGGTATCTACAGTTACTTAGTGGTTTAAAAATGGTATTATCTAGGGATAGCGAGTTGTGATTGCTCCTGTGGTAGAATAGTAGGTTCCATTTCTTGGAATTTGGTTTCATTCTCCTCTTGTTCATCCATTGGGTCATATCTTCCTCGATCGTCTCCAATCTTTCCATTGCTTCTGCTATGGTTTTGCCATGTGCGATTTAGGTGGTATCATCCACAAGCTGCAATATATACGTATTCCCCATTATATATCAATATCAAATAGTTTCCATTTTCTCTCGAAGTAATATATAATTCCGAATATAGATCATTCTGATTTCATTTCACTGTCAAACATTGTTAATTTGTTTCATCATGCCTACTATTCAATACATAATATATGGTGAGAATAACTTCGTTCTAACAGGACGTCCCCCGACACCTCTAGTCTTTTTTATGATGATATTCACAGATCCAGCGGAAAAACTTCATTCTAAAGCGAGCTACTACCCTTTGGCGCTCTGAATCTTGAGTATATTGATTCCGCCATCCTGTGTACAACGACTCGTTCTGTTTTATTACATCTATAACAATATCGTATAATTTTCTTTAAAGCCCCTTAATGATACTACGCATGTACTGAAACAGATTTCAAATGAAGTACGGGCATTCCACGAAATTATCCCATTCGCTTAAATTTTATGGCACACCGATGTAGAACAATTACTGTGTTTAAACGAGCCAGGTCGCTGTTCCTCGAAAAATTGCTGCAAGGAGCTTTTCACCTCTGTATTTACATTCGAGGCAATAATTTCCAAGGCACTAAACAGAATACTTTTACGAATATCTACAGTTTGGCCCAATTGGTCACGAATATGACTCGTTTTGGATACGTTACACAACTTCAGCGTCGATGTAAAATGACACCTTGTTCGATAACTATGAAATTACATATATTTGTGGTTACTATCGTGGATTATTCAAATAAAATTATTAACAACTGGATATCGAATATATTGAACGAAAATCGAAGAGTTATTGGGATCTTATCCCGTCAAATGTATAGATTTCTTAGTATATGGAACATCTATCAGCACGAAAGCTCGCTGAAAAGTTTAATATCGGAAGAACTTTTGCAAATGAAGAGTACATTTCAACTCCTCAAAAATTCAGAAGATCATTTGAATTCTACTGTTTCGAAGAAAAAAATACAAAATATGCTTCAAAAGAGCATATTAGAGATTATAAATAAGTAGGTAGCTTTGTTATTATGTGCTAAGAAACTTCTTAAGTTTACCTGATTTTCTAACGATTTTCAATTTTAAATGTTATTTCATTTTTCAGTTTGTGTTTTCCTGTTTTGTTATGAGTAATACAACCATTACGTTTACTAATAAATATATCATAAAATTAAAGGTTTCACTATATATATATATATATATATATATATATATATATATATATATATATATATATATATATATATATATATATATATATATAAATCATATTAATAATTTAAAACTTGCTGAATAATCTGAATGACAGTTACACATTGTCATTTCGTATGACATATTTGTCATACTTGCTTGTTACTTTGAAGTCGAACAACCACGTATGTACCCGTTAGTTATTGTTCTTATTTGTTTCAGGATCTTATCGATATGATACTGTGTACGCCTGCGAAGGAAAAATTTTGAAAATAGAATGTAAAGATGGAGAACTGATCAACTTGATAAGGGCGAACTATGGTAGGTTTTCGATAGCGATTTGCAATGATCATGGTCATACGGATTGGAGTGTGAACTGTATGTCCCCAAAATCGTTGAGGGTGCTTCGTGGCATGTAAGTAATATCATTATCTGGATTTATGTCGTATACATTTCAAAGAGACATGTTAATCGTTGTGCCAACAGTATATTTTATTGTAAATTAGGTCCAGAAAAAAAAACGAAAATCAGACATTTACTTGAGTTTTTCAGAAAAATTTCATATGACTCAACTATCCACCGAAAATAGAAGAGATAATCATAATTATCATAATTTTCAGCTCATTAGACTGATATGGTGGCTTCAAATATAAATGATTAAAATAGGTATTGAAAATACATAAATTTATTATTCCAGATTATAAACTCACCAAAACTCAGTTGACTGAATATCCTGGAAAAAGTACATATCTACGGTTTGTACCAGGCTCGAATCCTGTGTAAAATGTTGATTTTGTACATGTCTGATTAGAGGGTTGGATTTTCTATCTGAATCCTTTTTCTCAAGTAATCAAAACAAAATTATCAGAGGTTCAACCTGCGGTATACATGATTAATTAGAATTTTTGACAATCAGAAACCCCCCCCCCCCCGTTTATTAAATGTTTGTATTAGACAAAAAATGATTTCTATTTATTTACTTATTGAGATTTTCTATATAGGGGGTCCGATCCGATATTTCGATGGCTCATTTATGGCGGTTCAAGTTATGTGAAAATTTTTATTGAAATTTCATGTTGTTGCCTTTTTTTTTGTTATGTTTGGTCACCTTCTATCGCTAATAAGTCATCGACATATCGGTCTTTATCATACGTAAAAATTCTTTTTTATAAAAAATTGTGTTTTCTTCGTGTAATATTCGCCAGCTTATTCCTTTTTGTGAACTAATATTTTTGTGACTAACCCGAACTTTCACCGACTATCCAACCAATGTGCCTTTTTGTTCTCAATTACATTAGAATTTTCAATGAAAAAAAATAGTTGATGGAATCCGTCGTTACTACTAAAAAAAATAATGATAGTTAAATTGGATGGATATTCGACGTATTATGAATTTGCATTATGTCTAACCCATTGTTTCTGGTTTTATGTTACTGCTTCTTCTGTGTTTCTACCAACATTGTATGTTATATATTTTCAAGATTTAAAGAATCTGTTGACTTCAATAGCTTACGCTTGTGTTTCAATCATAAAAGGAGCTTAAACTGTTTTCTCAGTTGTGGACATGTTTGAACATGAAGTTATTGTTTTTTTTTTGTATAACAACATATTAACAGCATGTCCCACAACACATGATCGGATTGAATAAATCCATCTGAGTTTTTTTCTTTGGATCCAGTCCAAAGTGTTTCTTATCCTTTGTTAATGGGAATGAATTTTCGCAAAAATAAAGATTTCACGATTTTAAGATTAAGTTTTGTTTTTCAGATGCTTAAACATGCAAAATTGTACTATTCCAATTACCAGTCAGGTATTCTCGGGGGATCCTTGTCCAGGCACACCTAAATACCTAGAAGTTCATTATATTTGTTTGGGTTAGTGTTATGTTTATTTTTTTCGATTTACATTTATTTTTTTCGTCATATTAGTATAACATACAGTGTTGCCAGAAACAAGGAAGTGAATTTATCTTGGATTCCTTGTTTGATTCTATTGATTTCGTTTAGGTGTTCGGAAAAACAAAACTGTAGCATACCAGCCTCCACGAGTATGTTTGGAGATCCTTGTCCTGGTACTCACAAATATTTGGAGGCGCATTACCAATGTTTACCTGGTAAGTTTTCTTATATCACTTCATACAGAATAGGATTATTCGCAAGAAAAAGAAAGAAATTCAAGTGAAAAGCAGAAATATCGGGAGAGTTTTTTCCGTTCAAAGAACCTTGACTTTTAGCGTCAAGGAATTTTTCAATTGATTGTGATTTTTTGTACATGTACATTTCGTTCATATGAAGTTTTGAAAAAATTTATTGGGGTTGGTTTCTGAGGAAAATACCATAAATTTTGTATTTTAAAATTTAAAATTCTTCAATTCGAAGTCGAAGATTGATCAATATACCTAAATACTCTAACTGCGCACTCCAGCTATCCCTGGCAAATGTAAAGCCTATCTACGAAATATCTCTTTACATTAATTTGCAGTAGTACAGCTGTACTTGAGTCAGGAGACCAAGCTGAAACAATTTTAAATCAAGAAATACAAAATTTGAAAAATTCATGATTTTTTTTTTCTAAAAACTAATCGTAAGATTTCAATTTTTTTCTACGAATTCAAAGTCAGTGTCAAAAGTGCTTTTATCTGATGCCCTTTGATACCATTTGAAATTTCAAAGTTAATACCTAGATTTATAACAGGTTAGTTAGCGGAGTGGTGTTTAGGATTGCTGGCTAGCATTCGGGAAGTCCTGGGTTCAAACCTCGAGGTTGACTGGTCTACCATGATTTTTTCTCAGAAGTTTCCTCGTGGCGTAGGAAAGTCACTTTTTACAATGAAGAATGCTGGGCCAGTATTCGTCCTCTGAATCCCACCTCACCTCCTCTCTTCTAGCTGAAAGTGTAGGGTGGCAACTACAAAACAAGTAATAATATAAATGGATATTGCCCTCAAATTAAAAATGGAATTAGTTTTGGAATGTTTTCAAAACTTCATATCAAACGAAATGTTTAGGTGAAAAGTTTTATCTGGGGCACCCTGTCTTTCGGTGTGTTTCAGTGAACTGATTTTTAAGGATTCCGAAATTGGTGTCTGAAGCTATTGATTCTCAAAGTTATAATTATTTGACAATATCAGGATGTCGGATAAACTGCCAAAACAAGCGCTCGTGTCCTTTCAATGAATGTATTATTCCAGTGCCAGATTAGCCACGTAGTAAGAGTAGCAAATGCTACGGGCCCCGCGAATTGGGGGGCCTAGCGCTCCAACGCCTGTCTGACAGTAAAAAAAATAAGTTTAGATGAGCGTAAATGTCTTGCATGCCTTAAACGCGAAGCGCTTAGGCACTCCCACCTGAAAAATCTAAAACTCGATTTCGTCACGTTAAATCGTAGGTATAGGTTTATAATACCTATCAATGGAAACGTTGGTGTCAAAATCTACAACAATAATTTTAAGTTGTAACATATTTCTAAAAATTGAGCGCTGGCCGCATAAGTTAAGTGTTTGTGCTACTTGCACTGCACTAAGCCGAACAAATAAAATAAGATTCTATTGACTATCAAACTATTAGAATTTGATGTACCTTTATATTTGGTACAACGTAAAAATCTGTAAAAAGCTCTGTAGATGTGAGCCATTCTTGAGAAAAATTGTTTTGAGTTCGAGTCTTTCGAGTTGTTCGGGTCTTTGAATAAGCTTCGAGTAGGTACTGCTTTAGGAACTAGTTCTCGATATTTGAGTACTAAACAACAATATTAAAAACTAGTGCAGAATAAGGTTGCTAAGGTTGTATGTTTGATTCACATTTTTTGTCTATCATTGTATTTTAGTTGCATCACTTTATATTCCACCATATTATTGTAACACCAACATTTGTGACCCATTGGCGAATGAAAAAAAATGGCCAAAGTTTTTTGTCAGTTCTCATGGCTCAACCCCAATCAGCTAACTGACAGTAGTCAAATATTCTCAACTAGCTCTTTCTTTCACAAGTATCAGGGATGTCATTTACTTACATGAATATAAATTTGAATTGCATTGTGCGTATGTAACTTTCATTGTACCTAATTAATATTTAAAATAATATACGTTTGAACTATTTTATTATCAAAGTTTAAAAAAAGCCAACCAATTTGATTTGTAAAAGTAATTAAAAAAATATAGGAAGTTATTTCAGAAACTGGTATCATTACACGTACACAGATATACGTGTTTCCACATAACCGCTCCGGGTTGTCTCGCACACACATTTTCGGTTTTATTCTCTAAACTGAGTTTAATACCATAAACTTGAGAACCTGAAGCAAACCAAGGGCCTCTTGGCCAAATTTGCTGCAGGCCCAGTGCTGGCTCAATCCGGCACTGTATTATTCAACTTATCACTTTCATTAATCAATATATTCATGATCTTACATGACTGACTAATGCTCGTCAAGTACTTTGTATAATTCCAAATGAATCTATCGACTGTATATATCAGTGTTTCAATAAAAGTGAAACTAGTTATCATATTGAATAGTTTCAACTAATTTCTGAATGTTCCTTCGACCCGAACATAGTTGAGTGTTTGCAGAACGAACGTAAACCACAACTGATCATTTCGAAGAATTCAAAAACCCGCCATTATGAAGCAAGATCTCATTCCATGGCAATTAAATCGAGTTCAATTCCAGTAGCAGCCATTCGAATAAATGAAAAAGTATTCTCTTTATCGCTATAGTTGAAAAATGTAGATTGGCGTATAATTTAACTTGTTTCTAGAACGCATCCCCGAAATAATATTAATCATTGCCTTTGAAATGAAGCTGCAAATTCAAAGGATAAAGATATTCATTACATTCAATAGGTTCAAGAATGTAATATTCATACCCGTACCCAGAAAACTGTTGCATCTATTGAAAAATCTTTGGTACTTCTGTTGCAAAAGTGACGCTCATATTTCATACGGAGGTTGTTTTCTTAGTTAATTACTTTATAACGCAATAAATACGTGGAATTTGCGCATTCCATTTACAGCAAGTATCTCTATACAAATATAAATCACTTGTATACGCTTATGAAACTGAAAATCAACAGTTACGCAATTCTATTTATAGAAAACGAATGATTAGATATTTAACATTTTAGACATTTAACATTTTTCTAGTACCTACAATAGGCTCTCATGGGTTACCATTGTTGATCAGTTGTACATACTGCAATGTAAACGTCGCTTATTATATTTTCTTGATTAGATAGAACGTCAAATCTTGGAAATTTGAGTTTTGACAATTTGCTAAAAATGTTTCAGTTTTAAATTGAAAAAACTCTCGCCTCGAAATGTACTAAAACAAATTTCACTTTGTTTTACTCTTACGTAAATAATCCCCTATTTCGCACTTTTTTTCATAATTTTCAATACGCATAAATACTACGAAATCATTTCTTTCGCAATGTGCAATACATGTCGATTTATCTGTAGCATAAGGAATATTGGAATCAATATGGTGTGTATACCTAATACCTGCTTTCACTGCGGATAAGCTGCCTGAATCTGCGCGTATGCTATTTGATTTCACAGAATATCAGCCGACCTGTATTTGTCGATGCATCAAATTAGATAACCGTATTTCCCACGTTTCGAGCAAATTAGTATCTTCACTCTAGTGGGTGACGTATTCCAGTATGGCCGCCGCATTTTCCAAACTCAAATCCTATTCAACACGTCCAGGTAGAGCACAGTCAAGACAAAATCAGGAGAGCGACAGCAAAAAAAATTTTTTTTTAATTCTTTTCTGTAATAGAAGACGCCATGTCTATTTCTGTTATGAGAACAAGAACATATTGGGCAAATCATTCCTTCTCAAGTGTGCTGCACTAATGAGATCGAAACAGCTGTATGCAGATTTTCAGTCTGTGTACTATTCACCATCATGGCGTAAAGAAATTCATGGTGTTAAAACTCACATAGCGAATTTCCCAATTGAAACATAAGAAATTTCAGTTCTATCTTACCTTGAAAAAACCACAAAAATTACTAATCAGCCCCGTGCGGCTTCTAGGAGCTGCCAAATGAAGAAAAACACATCCTTGGAAAGGTCTCGTTCTAATGATGTGGCCACACCCTGAAATGGATTAAATACACACAGATAATGACACTTTATCATGGACTTTTTTGGTATCGTTAGATCGGAAATCTAAAAAAGTTGGTAGGCTTGACCGCCAGGTTTCAGGAAAATGCTGTGCATTTTTTCATGGTAACACCTAGAGTCTTGAACCTTGACTGTGAGTTATGCCCACCCTAAGTGACGCCATCTTGGTCAAACGGATCGTTGGAAATCAGTGATCTTGGTCAAATTTCTCCCATATAAAACGATTTTTGAAAAAGTAAGAGAGATTGTGGATGGGAGAAATACGATACGATAGCCGAGTCGCTTCGTCAGCATGTCAAGAGAGATGCGACTACACCAAATAGTGTCAACTATATCGACGTAACATGAACCATTGCTTCATGGTTGTCTATGAACTCGTGGTTGAATGCCGAGAACGATGAAATATCCGGATCTTTTTTGTCATTTATACCTAGAGAATTTTAAGTTGTGCAAAAAGGAAACAGCTAAGAATATAAAACAAATTTTGACAGGGGGACCTTCATTTTGTACTTAACATCTTTCAATTGAAATATTCCTTCGATCAAAAATATCTAATATATACTCATGACTGAAAATTACCGCATCAGGGTCTACCTATGCATCTTTTTTTCTATAAATATTACTATAAATGAAATTTAATTGCTCATAATCCCCAACTAATACATGTTTACTAAAGTGGTCCAGTTCATTTGGCTCGCAGTTTACATGAAAAGCCTCTGGAAGAGAATAAACTCGCTATCGATTAAAATTCTCCAGAGCTCACAGAGATATCATGAAAAAGTACAACTCCATTTGAAAGACAAATTCAGTTGTTCAGAACGTAAATAAGATTCTCCGGGAATTTCCAATTCTAAACTTGTTCTCATTGTCTCCTTTATCCGATGCGGATTTTCTTGGGGCTGCGACGAACCCATGTTCGAAAGAAATGATTTTCATGCTCCCCCATTCGGGCGATTTAAACAACTATTGATGGAAAAAAGGAGGGTCGCAGTTTTTTTATACATCCCCAATGACCGAGTAACGCCTTGAGCCGTAAGGGGGAAACAGATCACGTAATGATTTACTCGGGACTTATTTTGAATCGTAGTTTAATCCCTTCGTCTATCGGGTCTCGATGGTGCCATTTCGTTAATTAGATCCTGAGTAACGTCCGGGGACTTCGGACACCTTGATTAAACATTGAAAATGCCCCGTCATAATTCGCGGAAAACTCCGAATGATATTTCCGTTGGAAACAAACACGGTCATGCGGTGAATGGATTATTTTCGACTGTCTCAGTTTTCCTAAAATGGAAAATTGCGCGGTCCGTAAATCAAACGAGTGGCCAGATAAAACGTCAGTGGTTATGTAAATTATTGGAAGGTCTGTCCTATGATGTGATTAGTTCCCAGTTCCTATTTCATAACCTCAATCTGCCATTGTATTAGAATATGCATTTTATGTGAACCTAATACACCTAAAATCGCACGAAATATCCCCTCTCAATCTGATATAAAGGCCAAATAAATAAGATTTCTAATATTGCAGTCATTAAAAAACTCAAAACAGTTTAGGGCTTCGAAATACCAAGACCAAGACTCCAGTATTGGTCTTGAGAATAGTTTTTATGTCCTGGCCTTGGTGTTGGTGACAATACCAGGCTAGATCAAGACTAGGGCTTCGTGCGACCACAAGACTAGACTCTGTCTTGTCTTCGTCTTAGCACCAATACCAAGGCCAGGACATAATATATATTCTCAAGACAAAGGCTAGTCTGGGTCTTGGTCCTGGAACGATGAAGCTTTGTTTTCGGATCAAACCTCAAAAATCACAAATCTGTCCCGTGTGGCTCTTAATAGCTTTCAATCCTAATATTCTGACCGTTGAATAGGTCTGGCCCCCCAAAGGGTCCAACTTTTCTGTGTCGTGCAATTTTATCTCTGTCTTGGACGAAATGTACCAGGATAATGATACTTTATCGTGGAATTTTTGGGTATCGTTATAACGGCTGTGGCCTCTAAAAATACGCAAATTGTTGCGCTTGACCGCCAGGTCACTTGTCACTATAACAAAAACCCTGTTATATGGTACATACAAATGCAGTGTATTCTGTGGGTACATGCAAATGCAGTGTATGTTGTCGGGACACAACTAGAAGCTTTGGACCTTGGCCACACAACCCCTCTGTGAGTAATGCCAACCTAAAGTAGCGCCATCTTCATCAAACGGACAGATGAAAGTTGGTGATTTTGGTCGAATTCATCCCATATATAAATACATTGTTAAGGGAGCTAGAAAGATTATGATTTGGAGAAATGGTACCATAGCTTCATGGGTATCTATGAACTCGTGATTCAATACCGAGGACGGAGAAATATATCCAGATGCTATCCGGATCTATTATCTTCATTTATAACTAGAGAACTTTAAGTTCTCGTTAGAAAAACACAGATTCTCATTACGCAAACAATTTGATTCAGAGAATAACTCACTTAGCTCAAACTTTGAGATATTGGATTGGGAGAATAATAAATTTGAATTAAATTTCCTGGAGTCTTTACAAATCAATAAATCCGAATATTCAAGTCTTCTCAATAGTCAAGTAGCCCCTCATTGAAATTTTTCAACGATGCAAGTACCAGTTCGGTTTGCATTTCCTAAGTATTTTAATTCAGTTCCTGGATAATCAAGATTGTATGTAAATATCGGTAGCTCTTGAATTTTACCATTATTTATTTAGTCAGCATCTGACGAAGAAGTAATAATTCAAAACGTGCGTCAAGCATAATTCGTCAATTATTTGTGAAAATTGTTCTCAACAGTGCTCACTTATATTATATATTCCTCCGGACGTTGAATTTCCGAACATCTAATTTACTGTCTTGGTAAATGAAGTCTGAAAATAATTAATTGGTAGGTAACACTGTTTCAGAATAATCTAGTGTTTCTGGTGTAAAATGTTCGTGGATCATAGAAAAGCTATCATAGTTTTTGTTTTCTTCAATCATCGTTGGCATTTTTCATTTCAAATCGTCCCATTCAATTACGATCAGTCGCGATTGTATAATTCATGGAAATCTTATTATTTCAATTCCCTCTCTTTCCTGGTTTTTCCGAAGAAATCTATAAATTTGACGTTTCAATCTAGGTATCAATGACAAGTGAAATGTTATTACACGTTACGCTTGCAAATCAATTATTGGAGTGCTTCAACGGCCATAGCTGATTTAATAAAAATTTATCGATCGTTATGAATGAATCGATTATGAGTTTTACCCATATTACCCAAGTTATACTGAAACAGTTCATCGTCGCCTCTATGGCTGCTGCTGTTTGTTGTTCGTGGAACGTCAAATTTAATGTCCTGTTAAGCAGAAATGAATATTATAGAACATTTTCATCGAGGAATTTACTATGAATAACTCGTTGGCAAGTCGTGGTACACCTTTTAATGTCTTGATTAAGGCCATATTGCAACGATGCATGTTCACACAAATAGTTTTCGTATTTTTCGTACCACCCTTACCGTTGTTACATACTTTGAATGCATGAAAGCCAACGACCTCATGGAAACATTTCATATAGACCAGTTTTGGATAATTTCCTCATTTAACCGCAATTATTCCATGGTAAAACAGAAACAGTATGATGTTAAACGTTCACTCCAATCAGTAGCGAACACAAATTTGATAAAACAAACATATTAACCTAAGTAGGAATCCTTTTCGACACACGATGTTCTTATTAATCCAAGAAATACACGAGTGTTGGAAATCTAATCTTAAAATGACTGTGTATATGCAACAAAAAGTAGGTGCATAGATATATCATCCACCGAGTTTCGCGGATTCGATACAATTACGCTCTTGAGAATACTCGCGCTTTAAGGTAATTTAAGGTGGAATGAGTTGGTAGTGTAAATTGGTACTTGTAGCTTTTACATACCAAATTTAATTTCAATACGCGCTGAACCGGACGAGTTAAGTTGTACCCAATAATTTATTTCCTGCGTAATCTATAGTTTTTTCTGCTTTGCTCATATGGCTTCAGTAAACGTTAATTTTAATTACATACATCGCGGTGTTAGATTAACCGGTTTTTAATAGTAAGGGGGCCATATAATGAAAGGCGTCAGGCTCGTAGGGAAATGTTTTTTTCTTGTTTCAGGGTTCAACACTTTGCCATACAGAAAGTGTGTGTGTGTGTGTTCGAAGCGAAACCACTTCAGCTGGGTGGTCATGTGAAAAAATATTCAAAGGTCCTTCACATTCGTTCCTTGTGCCAGGCGTTTTTAATCCAATGCGAATATCGAACAATTGTTGTTCAGGAATAACTCGCGTATATACATGTCGAATTTAAATATTCGTTCATTTTTCAAACGTAATTAATCATAGATGACTTTTGCTTCATCAGTTGTCAGCATAGTTTATCAATTGAGCGAGATATAAAAAACATGATTGTTTGTAATATCACAGAAACTTAATATTTAGTTGCTTAAGTTCATTTATGTATTCAAAAGATAACAAGATAGACTCGAAAACTTTTTAAAATTTCTGGTATGTTCGACTATGTACTTGATAACTTATCCTGCATTCAATAAAAGACACCTTTTACGTAATCTCTTTAGGATCAAGATGAATTGATGAAAAATAAGTGAAAGCGAGACCCTGTAAATACTTAGTACAGAATCTCAAATGAAAATTTGCTTAGGAAATACATTTTGACTAGGAGCACCCTAAAAATTATTTTTTTCGGTGCTGTTACAAAAACTGAAATATGTTATATAAGATGAATAAAAAAAATTTTGGTACTATTGCTTATCGTCTCATATAATTTCGATTCATAATATTGACAGCAATTTTCCCATATATTTGTTAAAAATGCATGACATGCATTTTGAGATAATTCTTCAGATACTGACAAAACACTCCTGATGAGAAAGTATTACCTACTTCTAAAATTTATCGGCTCAAGCATTGTTGACAGTCAATTCCATTGTATGATCACTTGACAGCTGTATCAGTTCCTTGGTGAAGACATTTTGTACTGTTTACTTATCAAATATATTGACTACCACCAAATATCCACTCATATACTTATTTGGAGTATAAGATGTCATTTGTGTCATTAAGGGTTCAAGATGAGATGAAGTGTCAAGGGATGTATTGTTTTATTGTTAATATTATAAATCAGAATGGGGCACCAAAACCCAACCAAAAAAGTGGTCGTAAAGCCTAAACGTTTGGGCACCCTTGGTCTAGTGAAACCAAAATACCCTTTTTATTATAATACATACATATTATAAGGTATACTGTGAACATGAAATTAACTCGGAGTCTATCATGCCTTCACAATCAGAATTAACGGAGGTACCTACAGATTTTTGGTGCATCAAGGAAAAACTTTCATTCTGCTTCATGACGGGCGAAGAAGACGTTATAGAACCTAATAATTCAAATGAAACGGTAAAAGGTTTATAATTTTATTCAACCAAAATGAAGGTTTATTCGAGAATAATGGCTTTTTATTAGCAATATCCGTACACTATCAATTACGGTTGTGAATTTAATTATTAATTCACAAAAATAGAAGAAGAGGACAGTGTCTACGAATTTATTCATTATTATCAACATATATTTCGAAGTGCCTAAAGACAATAATTTGCCATTGTATGCAGATTGCATGGATGCATTGTGTTATGAAAATACCAGTACAGCCAGTGCCGGCGGCAATCGTAATGTGCCGTAGAATCGGACACAGCTTATCATCAATTAAGCATAGGTACATTAAATTTCTTGATATTAAAACATACATTAAAATATACCATTTTTTTATAGCTTTTTAAATTATTGTAAATTGATAGGACCGATATATACCTATATAATGATCAACTGTTGATTACATTTTTCAACTTATTTACAGAATTCAAATATTTTCTACTTAAATATTGACTATCAGTAAATCAGTATAAACTATATGTGAAGTATTATAAATCAAGTTAACAATGAAAAAACATGAATAAAAAGAGGCCACAAAAAAACTACTAATAACAAAGAAAATAGTTAAGCAAATCAATATACCTACACCATATCTGAGGTATTATAAATCAAGTTAACAATGAAAAAACATCAATTACAAGAGGCCACAAAAATACTACTAATAACAAAGAAAATAGTTAAGCAAATCAATATACCTACACCATATGTGAAGTATTATAAATCAAGTTAACAATGAAAAAACATGAATTTCAAGAGGCCACAAAAAAGCTACTGATAAGAAAGAAAAAATAAAATTCAAGTTAACAATGAAAAAACATCAATAACAAGAGGCCACAAAAAACTACTAATAAGAAAAAAAAAGTTAAGCAAATATATGTATACACCATAATGAGAAGTAATAAAAATCAAGTTAACAATTAAAAAACATCAATTATATAAGAGACCACAAAGATACTACTAATAACAAAGAAAATAGTTAATCAAATCTGTATACACCATAATATGAAGTTTTATAAATTTGATACGTTATATGAAATAATATATTTAATACTACTCCAAGTTTGCAAAACTTTTGGAATTTTTTTCACAAGCATAAGGCAAAATTCAATGTTATTGCAATTCAAACAATGTTCCGGACTTCGGAAAGGTTGCAAAATTGCATAGTTTGTTTTTATCTATATATATCCCGGCCCTACATTAAAGTTTGAAAACTTTTGGAATTATTGTCAATTGATTATCTAAACTGACTGGCCTAATAGGCAAATATGTTTCCGTCGCTTTGTCTCTCGAAATATGTAGCATGATAATAACGCTGGAAAGATATACCACAAATTCGCGCCGTTACTGAATACAAATGAAAATCACACGTTACACAGAGCATGTACAATTTCTATTCTTGTTAGAAGATTCTCCTGTCATTCCTATGAATATTATTTCAGGGTTGTTGGCTTCCACATATTTAATAAACAGTCTGAATGAATGGGGGGAATGAAAATTCCTCACAAATATAATATTATTTATGCGAATGCCGACAGGACATTATCATTACTCTATTGTACTACTTTGCGAAGGTAATTACCAATATCTCTCCATGGAAAAACGACGTTTATTGTTATGCTAGCTTTTGTCGCATTCCCAACACGTGAATGTTGAAATTACATACTCAGCAGTTTTATAGTGCCTGTAATATGAGAGTATCACAAGAAAAAGTATATTTTAACCTTTCGAATTGTGATTTTTGGAAGAATCAAATCAAATTAAATCAAAATATGCGTTATTGTCTTTAAAATTGTACAATTTATCGACAAAGCGTAAAAAAACAGAATTTAGGTTTGAGGAAACTCCATTTTAGGGGTATTCCTTTTAATAAAAATTATATTTAATAATAATTCAATAATTCACATCGAGCAAAAAAACTAAGAACTAAACAATGTAAAACTTAGAAATAAAAACACATCAAACCACATTTTCATACAAAATATATACACAAATTTAAATTATCAACAATCGAAACGCGAGTAAGTGTAAACATTTTTTTTTATTTTTTCTTAAATCGAAGCTGATGTCTGTGCTATTCAATTTGGTCGTATCGATCAATCAATGCTATGAATAGTAGTCCATATGTCATGAACATATTTAATGGATATGATTTGGATTGATAAAGCCGATATTTGATGCAAATTAATGAAAATTTTGAAACAATTGTTAATAAAAACAATTTACATTCATTAGATAAAATATGCATGGCGCACGTTTCGGTGAAATTTCACCTTCTTCAGATGCTGAAAGCAAAATGAATACATTTCTCCGATATGTCCAATACAAGAAATAAATGAATAACAAATTTTGTAGAAGGGGTACATAAAAAGATGGTTACAAATAATTAGTAAGATAGAAAAAACCTATTCTAAACTGCTAGTCAGGTAGTTCCGTAATTTTGAAAAGATTAAGAAGGGGTCTTGTGGTATGATCAATTTGGCTATTCAGTAGTTGTTTGTATTCTTTAATCTGTAATTATTCTAAACTTTCTAGTTGAGGGTTTTTCCTAATTATTTGTTACCATCTTTGTATTCTCCCTTTCTACACAATATATATATATATATATATATATATATATATATATATATATATATATATATATATATATATATATATATGATATGTAAAATAGCGAAATGAATCTCAAGGTGATATCATGATTTACCGACTTAAAATAGCAGGAATAAACTCATTAGAAAACTTCACCAAGAGGTGGAAAACCCTCAACGATTAGTTTAATACCATGCAGAAAATTAATAGCATACAACACAATTTATTCATACACTTTCTATTAATAGCTGCAATTTTAATGTCATGCACCTTTTCTGTACACATAATGTTATGCTAATTGTTCAGTATATCGTGCGAATTTCCCGAACCTCTAGAAAATTTGAAATTAATGTGTTCCAACTGAACCGAAAAAAGAGAAATGTTGAAGTTGATTTGCCTATTTATTCATTTCTGCTTCGCCGATAAAAACATGAAATACGACAATTACCCAATGAGCGAATAAATATTTGGTATAAATATTCAAATGAATATTTCTCAACGTGCATCGGATCAATTTCTTTATTTATATTACTATTTCAGTTGGTTGCATTGTTGTTTAATACTCGATATTATTGCGCAAATGATGACGTTGCAACAGTTATCTATATGGGCCAGGGTAATTTACTAATCATTGTCTTTAATTGCAGCAACAACGACCACGACAACTAACAGGCCCAGTCCGCCATGGTTAATAACATCCCAACCCCCAATGTGGAGCACAATAAAACCAACAGCACGGCCTCCCCCGCCAACACCACCAAAGGTATCGGAGGTTCCAACCTTGAAGCCTTCAACCACGTCCAGTACTGCTGCCACTAAAACAACTGTATCAAAACCATTACCACCCCTTCATCTGCCAGAAGAAAATATCAAAGATGTATTTGACAAAAACGACCTCTTTAATCATTTGCCTGATGAGATAACAACTCTTCCATATACCACATTCACACCTAAGAGGATGAGCCGTAAGTGAAAACCTTGTATTTGTTTTATTTCTCCTTCTCAGTTTTGTAACAATATTTCAATACCTCTTGTATTTATTACTTCAGCGGATCCAACAATCACGAACGTTTACATTCCATCTCCAAGTGTACTGCCGTTTTGGAACGATAAATCTGATTATATGGATTACTGTAGTCCGCTCAACGTAAGAACAATATTTTGGAATTGGACCAGGGCTGGTGACATAAATATTCAACCATGTCCAGGTGGCACCAATGGTTATGCAAAATGGCGTTGCGTTAAAAGTGATAATCTTCCGAAATGGTACCCCGATACTCCAGACTTGAGTGCTTGTAGATCTGTGTGGTTAACAAGTCTGGAACAAAGGATACAGAATGCCAACGGAAAGGATCCTCTGCTTGCAATCACGAATGATTTAGCGCAAGTAACCAGTAGCAAAACTCTATATGGAGGAGATATGATGATAACAACGAAGATTATCAAAACAGTCACTCGTAAAATGTCACAGGATATTCTGACATTTACTGACTTCAAGCAACGTGAAAATTTTGTAACTGAATTGTTGAACCATGTTGTGAAAACTAGTAGCAATTTGTTGGATGATTCACAGCATCCATCTTGGACAGATCTGAGCTACGAAGAACAGATGAGGGTAGCTTCATCTCTACTTATTGGGTTAGAGGAGAATGCTTTTCTTCTTGCCGATACTGTAGTAGGACACAAAACTTTTGATCAAGTTGTCAAGAATATAAGTAAGTACATTGAATATTCATTGTTTTATATATGAAACACTAACGTTGGTTTCTTTCAGGGTTATCTGTTAGAGTATTGGAGATCAAGCAAATTTCATCAGAGAGATTTCCTTCAGAATATCACTGGATGGCAAAAAACGATTCAATTGAGCTTCCACAAGGTGCCTTACTAGATAATAGTGATGGTGAATTAGTCAGACTTGTATTTGTCTCTTTTGATCGCCTGGAAAAGATTCTGCAATGGCGTCCTGATGTTCTGGACACCGATGCGAATAAAAATATTACGAAGGTGCTGAACAGCAAAGTTATATGTGCTAGTTTAGGTAAAGGCAGACATATTCAGCTTAAAGAGCCAGTCACACTGACATTCAGGCATATTCATACAGAAAATGTAACAAATCCTTCGTGTGTGTTTTGGGATTACTCAATGAACACTTGGTCAAATGAAGGCTGTCATGTAGAATTCTCCAACAAGACTCATACTACATGCAAATGCAATCATCTAACGAATTTCGCTATACTAATGGATGTGCAAGCGATACTGCTACCAATTCCACATCAGATAGCTCTGCAAATTATCACTTATGTTGGATGTACCATATCGATAATTTGTTTGATTTTAGCGGTCATAACATTTCAAATATTTAGAGGGTTAAAGGTGAGGCTTGAAAGTTTATTCTCCCCAGCAAAATTCAATGCCTATTTTATTTCAGAGTGATCGAACAACAATACATTGTAATTTGTGTATATGTTTGCTATTTGCCGAATTTCTCTTCCTACTTGGTATAGAACAGACTGAAAACAAATTAGCTTGTGGAATAATTGCTGGCGCTTTGCAATTTTTCTTTCTATGTGCATTTGCCTGGATGTTCTTTGAAGGTGAGTGTTTAAATTTATGTTATATGACTAGTTCAAACTATTCAAATCATACATTCCAGTTCATTTAGAGGGGTTTCCATTATAAAATAATTTTCCTAGCTATTTCATTTAATGTATAAAATCTCAAAAGTGAAGTATTGAAACCGGTCGTGTATAATCACAGAATGAAAGGTTAAGGTAAAAGACTTAACCAGACTGAACTCTGTTATAATGAACTTTCTCAAAATAAAAAATCAATACGGTTTATTAGAATGTGCTTGTTATTTTTGTGGAAAATAACATAGTCATTTTACAATAGTTCCGTCAAATAGTATTGTCATCTCTTATGTAGCATTGTTTGTAATTGTTTTGTTGGAGGACAAGCTATTTATTTTGTGTATCTACTGCTGAGTTCCTTTATAAATCGAATTTCTTACGTATTTAGAATCTCAAAACTTGCATCCGATCGCACAGAAATAAGTAACACTAAGACAGTCGTATGAAAGAATAGACATTTTTTTAATCTGTCAAATATTAATGATGAACTGATACTGTATAGCAAATTCATTCATTTCATTGATGCCCTTTTGAAATTATACATGATTTGAATTGAGCTTAATATTTTATTTCAACACGTTCCCTACACTTCAGCGAAAAATATTCAATTTAATACCTAAAAGCTTACTAATAAGAGTATTATTTTTTCAGGTTTTCAGCTTTATGTAATGTTAGTGGAAGTATTTGAAGCTGAGAAATCAAGATTGCGGTGGTACTATCTATTCGCTTATGGTGTACCATTCATAATAGTTTTAACTTCTGCAGTAATTTATCCTCAGGGATATGGAACTGATAACTTCTGCTGGTTAAAAACAGAAAATTACTTCATTTTTAGTTTTGTAGGACCTGTGATCGTTGTACTTTGTGTAAGTGTTTCTTTGTCAACTAAAATAAATTTAGAGTATCTAATAATTAATTGAAATGAATAGATGAAGTTTTAAAAGAATATTCGTTAAAGAAAATTAAATAATACAAAATCTGCATTAATTAGTGATAGTACACGGTTTTAATAATTAAAAATAAGTTACATAATTTCTAGACCTAAAATTTGATTTCCTTTTCAGTTGAATGTTATTTTCTTGACACTGGCAATAGTGAAGATGTGTATCCATGCTAACAACTCCGTTTCTATTAAAAATAAGGAACATTCCAGGTTGGCAAGTACAAGGTAATAATGAATTGAAACCATAACTTAATATTTTTTGACTCTGGATTCGTTAAATGTTGCACAAGCTGGAAAGGCATGCGACATTTAAAAGTATTTGATTAGAGTGTTGAATGATACAGACTGAACTTTGGTTAGAAATTGATAAGAATGAACAAATGGGTGTATGTCTTGGTTTGGTTAATCAAATTTTTGATTGAATAAGTGTGTTTACTTCTAACATAAATGTTCTCTCTTGCATGTCGGTCTTATCCTATGGTAGTGGAAAAGAAGAAAATGCACTGTCAACCAAATTTCAAGCTAACTTGTAAGATAATTTTCTGTCAACCTTTCTGCAATTTAGCACTTTTTTCAGTAGAACTTAGATTATTCTATAGCATGCTTAACGTTCTTCTTTGCTTCATTGACGGAATGAATGTTTGATAATACAGCAATTTCTGTAACATTTGAATGATTTTTAGGGTATGGCTGAAAGGTGCCATTATACTGGTATTTCTCCTAGGCCTAACTTGGACTTTTGGATTTTTATATGTTAGCGAAGAATCAGTGGCTGTCGCTTACGTATTCGCATCATTGAATTCGTTGCAAGGGTTCTTCATCTTCCTCTTCCATTGCGTCCAAAATGAGAAGGTAAGAATCGTAAAAACATACAAGATTTTGTACTTTCATATTTAAATTCTCGGTTTCTTTAGTCAATGTTATAGACTGAATAGTAATGCGGATAATTTGAATTACGTTGATCGATTATTATTCAATATAGTACTTTTCACGAAAAGATAAAATTCTTAAGATAGTCAAATGAGTTGGAGGTTTTCAATGTAAGAAAAGTTACACATAGTATTTAGAAACTCGATGAATGAATCATTATTTTCTCAATATTCACCTAATACTGATGTTGTAACTAAAAGGGTTGAAATTTTTTCAGTGCTTATTGCGCTGCGGTGAATATTTAATGTTAATAATTATATATAACTTATTTGATTTATCACCCTCAGGTGCGTAAGGAGTATAGAAAATTCATTAGAAGACATTCTTGGCTGCCAAAATGTTTGCGTTGCTCAAAATCTGGCGCTGGTGCTAACAGCAGTAGTGGAAGCTCAGGTTTGGCGAAAGAGAGAAGAACAAGCTTATACGCCGGTTCGAATGGGAACCCCTCTGGTTCGCACAGCCACTCGACGGATTCACCGCATGGAGCTAGTGTGGGTACCAACAATATAGTCATCTCGAATAATCTTAATAATGCGCGGCCTACTGCGCTAGTTCAGGTTCTCGCTAGAACGGACCTGAACAATGCTAGTACCACCACTACCAACCACAGTCGACTGCACAATGCGGCGCAACAAGGTACTGCTAGTAGCAACTGCTCTGAAAGAGCACCTTTGTATCTTATTTCATGTAAAGCTTTGTAATCGTTGAATTTAATAATGAGTGCTTCATTTTTTAATCGGGCCGCTTTACTAACTCCCGTGTGGTGCTGTGGTGGTGCGTGCATTGAGCACCTCCCTTGGCATGTATTGTCCTTATTACTTTCGGGTAAGAACACTACTAACGCTTATATTTCTATGCTTACTATGATCCCTTATGATCGACACTTGGTGAAGGAACAATCTGTTACAGTTACAACGGGGTTGGAATTCTCGGAGTTGCAGCAACGTCAATCGTGTGGCAAAAACTCCTGTGCTCACTTCTACTTCGGGCACCATGGCTGCTACTCTTTACCGCCCCCCTCCTACGACTCCATCACCTCCCTTAGAAGCTCCAAACACTTCAACCCTTCCTTACATTCGAAATTTCTATAACAACTCCTCGCCTGTAATAAGCAATTTACCTAAATCGGCTTCTACATGGGGACCACTCCACAAACCCTTACACTGGAAGGTGCGTAGTAGAGTTTGTGCATGTTACCTTCGTACTAAGATTATATTGGCTATTAACAACAGTATCTTTTCTTATAACTCTACACACTTACGCCTTGTGCTGGAACGCCACAATCATTTATTTATCAGCCTCCACTTCACAATCTTGATTAATGCTATTGACTGTATTATATGTAGGTCCAGTCAATAAAACCTGATCTTGCCTTAGTCGCTTTTATTCCACGAATTTCATATTGAGTTCATAACTACAACTTGTTATATAATGATAGAGTAAAAGCTTTCTGCTTTGTGATATAAGAAAATGAATATAATTCAAAAATTTAAATTATTCAAATAATTCACCAAGTGGAACTAGCTATATGAATTCTGACACCCAGATCCATCTATTTAACCTTACAATTGTTAGCTTTAGTATTGAATCCTTTGATCTGAACATTCGTAATCATACATTTAGGACACAGGGAACTCACGTAAAAATAAAATATGTGTATTTATTTATTCATTGAAAAATTCATTCGTATTGTTATTTCATCGAGTTTACACACTTTGATAGATGAATTCAGAAATGAGTGGTCCAAACAATAATTCAAATTGAGCATAAAATTCAACATCTTCGTTTTCTCCAGCCTTCTCTCAGAGAATTGTTGAAAAAATGGATATAATATCCGCGTAGATTTCATCGAATATCTTTCAATTATTTCAAACATTTTCCGGAAATTATCGTGTTCTAGATATCACAAAATTTGGGAACAAACTCATATACACATAATATAATAAATTTTGACACGGTACGATATCCACGAATATTCATTTGAAATAACTCTGTAATTATTTCACTGAGAGACGTTAAATTTTCTTTCCTCTTGGCATATAAAGTATACCGCTATAAATTTTTACAGCTAAAAATTGAGTGTATGAAACCATAAAGACAGTTTGATGTGTTTTTAACTTATTGCCAAAATTAACATTCGAAATCTTTAGTTATCTTATTTAGTACTTTCAATAATTAATTTCAAACGGTGCCATACATTCTCATGAACAAAAGGTTCATTTGAGAAACACAAAGAGTGATTGAGCAATGTAAATAAATCACATAAAGTGAGCATGGAAAAATATTCAATAATTATCAAAAAATCTTCCAAGGGATTGGTTATATGTATTCTACGGCGCGAAATCTGCTTTCACAATTCAACAGTGAATTATAGAAAATATATCTAAATCACTCCGACTCTAAATCTGCAACAGCTGTTTCGATCTGTTTAGATCTCTTCAGTGCAGCTTACTTGACTAGGAGTGAATTGACTTATTTCTCATTGTTCCTCAATACAAATCGCTGCTGAACTAATATATGGATAACCCATAGCTCCCCCCGCCAAAGATATTAGGAACCAACAATTCTTTGTTCAGACCGAAAATACAGAGTTCAATCATGAGAACAAATACTTCGTCACATGAAAATGTCTACTCTACTATAGGGGCGTATGTGATTCGTTGATTCCTGACATCTATGGTGGAGGGCGCTATGGGTTGTTATCCGCCGCGATTTGTATTGAAAATAAGAAATATGTCAATTCACTCCGAAAAAAGTAAGCTGCACTGAAGAGATCTAATCAGATCGAAACAGTTGTATGCAGATCTTGAGTTGGGGTGACTAGACATTTTCTATAATTCACTATTGAATTGTGAATGCAGATTTCGCGTCGTCAACTTCCTTGAAAGATTGTTTGATAAATTTGAATTATTGAAGATTACTTGTTCACTTTATGTGATATATGAAATGGTCAAGTATATTATACACAATTTGATTGTAAATTAACTTCAAACTAATAGTAAATTTTATTCCAATAGAAGAGACAAGAAATTGCAGCGCTCTGATACTTTCATATAACTAAAGAAATTACGTAATTTACTTTATGAAGGACCGGAACGTATATTTTCTTGGTTCTAGCTTAAGATCTTGCATTTTGGTGAGGGCAATGCTTATGTAATTGAAAACCAATTGCTAATTCAAATAATGATATAAATAAAGAAAAACGTTCAATACCTAAAGATTCAGAATAAGATTACAGAGATTTACCCTATTGCGTAAGTTAAAAGTGAGGTCGAAAAAACAATCTCCATCACTGCCTGAGATGTCAAAAATTCCTATTGATAACTATAACTCTTATTTCGAAAAAGGGAATAGAAAGGTCACTTGTTTGATTCCTCTCTCAAGCATCTGTGAGAGAGACGGGCTGCTTTAGTAATAGGGAGGAATTCCTTCAGCCAGATGATACGATGAATTTGTATCTGCAACTACATTAAGGATAATGAAGGTGGAGAGGCGGGCTGCTTTAGTAATAGAGAGGAATTCCTTCAGCCAGATCATGCGATGAATTTGTATCTGCAACTACATTAAGGATGGGTGAGACCGGAGAGACAAGAAGACGTGGGGTTCAGAGGATGAATACTAGCCAAAGCATTCGCCTCTGACAGTTTGCAGGTACTGACTTAGCTACGCCTTAGGAAACCTCTGAGAAAAACTAATAGCAGACCTGTCGATCCTGAGGTTTGAACTCGGGACCGAATGCTAGCCAGCAAGCGTAACCGCTCCGCTAACTAGCACGGTGAACAACTGGAAACCCTAAAGTATCCATACTTAACTGATTAATTTGGCCTATGATTATGTGATTGTTTTAAGGCTTGCACTTAGTGAACGCCTAATGAATGATCTCGCTAAACCTAGAATTCTCCAAAATATTACTCCATTAGTTATGGAAATTATATGAAATTTTGGCAAGATGATTATTAATGCGCATATATACAATGGAGAATGTTCCTAATTATTATTTATTAGATTAATTGTCTGTCTGAAGGAAGTTGTGAGATTGTCAGTGATAAGTTCTACTCACACAAGTGCAACTTGGAGTTATTGTATTAAACCAACTATAAATTTAAGTGTATATATATGAAACGGTCCAATCGTGAAAGTTTATTTGTGATATATCCTGAAATAGAACTAACTTTGAAGTTCATACTGTTAGCTCGCTTGATAGTTATATTCCCTCATTGTTCAATCCCTGTTTATTAATTGAAATACTGAATATTTTCAATATATAAAATGGAGGAACCTAACGTGTAATTTAATTTTCATAAATAAACGCTTTTGCTTTTCTTCAGGTGATGATGAATGATGAAAAATACTTGTAGTAATTTCACATCATTTCTAATTAACGAAAGGGATTCAATTTTATATTCTACTCGTATAATGTGCAATAATTATCAAATTCAGCTACGTCTGAGGTAGGATAATTTATCTAGAAGAATAATTCGTTATTTTCGTTATCATTTGTGATTTATGCCATTTCCTTTGTTAGCCCTGTGTCTGAATCATAATTCTTTACAATAATAATGAAATCGAGAATTTGATCAAACGTATTGTTATAAACAAATTGATATTTTATATTAATATCATCTTCATAATGTGCAGGACATGAATGGTAGATAGGAGATCTTTTATTATTCCAACAATAGTATCAGGTTAGAAAAACTATTTAAGGGTTGGGGAAAATTCCTATTTTTCTAAAAACAAATAAATCCTAAAGTTTTTCAAATATCAAGGTTTTTAGTGTGGTCAGTTCCAGCCGTGTGTTCATTATTTCCGCATCTAATGAATTTTTTTTTGCAGAACATTTCTTTTAAGTCATACAGTCGGGATTCAGGACATGGTGGATCGGAACAGGAGGATTCTCCAAGGTCTCAAAGTGTGCTAAACGATACTCGACTCAATAATGCCAAAGATGTCCATCGTCAAGCATTTCTTACTGCCGAAGGTCAATCAATGAGCAACAATATACCAACTAACTACACGGATTTCACACATCGACTTGAAACATTACAACATCCCAAACATCTGTCGATGGCACAAACACTTCAAGCTCATGGACAAAGAAGAAGGAACGGTAATTTTTGCAAGCCTATGAATTGGAACCATCATACCTATACTGAGATATATGACGGTCGAATGCCCAGATGCCTGGCACCAGAAGATGACCCTGTTTATGAAGAAATCGAAAGAAATGAAATTCAGGTTTCTGATATGAGTGACGAAGATGGAAAAAGGCAAAGTGACATGAGCAGACAGTCGTCCAGATCGTACGGAGATCACCGACCGTTGATTCCGTGTAGTCCAGGAACTGATAGAAGCATCATTGAGGCAACACCTAAACACACCTCCAAAGAACATAACCTTTACGCACCGGAAATGGAGACTTATCGTATGAGACCCCAAAACTTCTACAGAGGAGATGCAGCACGATCTTTGGCTGCTGTGCTTGATGGGGAGACTGTAGTGTGCCATTTAGAACCTCCTGATATGTACACAAGGACTGTGGGCCTTCCCCCATATAGTGAGAGTTAAAAACTGCCATTTTGCAAGTAAATATCTGTGATTAAAGCATGATCAAACTGTTTATCGGTCATAGTAATAGTGAGCTCAGCTTGGACGATTAAATAAAGTGATAATTTTATAATAAACTATTTTATTAAAAGGTATTTATGTGAATACAAATGTCTCTTAGATATGAGTTATTCCAGTCAAATGTTTATATTTCTAATACTATCTTGAGTTCGAATTTGTTTCATTCGATTTTCAATCTTCATTGCCTATAATGAAAAACAAATCCTAAATTGTACAAAGTTTGTTTGCTCATAATAACCAGTGTACATAAACATAACTATGCTTACCAAATACGGCAAACTGATGACTTAGTAAAGTAGATGTACACTTGCTCCATTTGGATCAAACTGATTCAATTGCTACATCCCTGAATAATTCTGTATGTTTTGTTAGCTATATTTGTGCAATCTCTGTTTATGTAAAAGAAGTGTATTACTGGGTTCGAACTAACTTTTGTAACGCTTCTGAAGCCGTAAAGTCGTGAAGTTAGCCAGCACCAAACATGTAAATATGAACAACATTTTTCGACTGTGTAGATGGAAAATTCTGTCAGCTCTGTTTCATGATGAAATGTTATGTTACATGTTGATAATACTATTTCCTGAAACTGTAATCGTAACACTTCAATATCTGTAATTTTATGTACATTTATATTAAATTCTTGAAGAAATAGTTATTTAAAATGTGAAATGTTTCCAATCTGTTGAAAATATACAATATCATTCATTAGTACTTCAACGCATTATGTATATAAATATATATATATATATATATATATATATATATATATATATATATATATATATATATATATATAATATAATTAACAAAACTAAATTTGAATTTACTACGTTTATTATCACAAAATATTTTGAAAAATATAACACTGCGTTTGCAATTTCGGTCACTAGACCATCATCGGGCAGATCGAGTTCTTGCAGTGTTATATTTTTCAAAATATTTTGTGATAATAAACGTAGTAAATTCAAATTTAGTTTTGTTAATCATGTTAAATTATCACGTAGTAACGACGGATTCCATCAACTATATATAATATACATCAAAGTGTTTTGAAAAAATGTGCTTGTAGTAACCACATGAAAATAAAAAGAGTTCTAATTCCAATTTCACCTTGTTAAGAAATTACATGAATATAAATCATCTACTTAACTTGTTAACTTATTTTTTGAAACCTTGTCAATTAGAATAATCCAAAAGTAAGAAAAAAATTTCTTCATTAAAAATAACGTGCAGAGTACTAATGAATGAAATCTTATTATTTCAATGGTTTACTGAAAAATTGATGAATGGCATAGATCATTTTGTAATGATATTACTTACATATTTGTAATTTGTAATTATATTTATTTTTGAAATAAAAAAAATATTACTGTCACTCTCAAATCCGCGTTTTCATCAAATGTCCATACATCATAATTTGTTTATCTCGTATCAAGATAAAAATGAAAAAATTATTGAATAAGTCTTTCATTAGTCGCCACTGATGATCTATCTAACCTCGGTGAAAACTTTTGCTGAAAACAGAGTCTGGTATTGATAAACATACTCATTAAAAATATCAAGAAAAATTTCACTTTAAAAGGTATTGTTCCCGTAATGTGAATTCTTAACTCAGTTTACCACTAGATAAATTTGAGGCTGAAGAGATGCACAATGATTGATGAACATACTTATTCAAAATATCAAGAAAAATTTCACTTTAAAAGGCATTGTTCTCATTTTTGTTCTTTTTTTACATGGTAAATTCTTAGCACTCAGTTTACCACTAGATGAATTTGAGGGTGAAGAAATGCACAATGACTGAAAACTTACAAAAACGCATGAACTTGTGGTGGTGAGAGCAAATATTTGGAACTCCACCTTCAGAACGGCTGTAGAGGTTCTCAAATACGCTTGAAATTTCAGCATACAAATTGCGCTGATTATAGAAATTTACTGCAAAAAAGAACATGCTTAGAGTACAACTTCTCTACCGTTTAACTCAAATTTATCGCGGATTTAAACCGAATTTTTAAATAAGTGCATACTCCAAAACACCCTAGAAGGTGGAATTTTAGATATGTTGTTCATGATTAATTTCTACGTATTTTGCTACCGGTTCATACACCTCCCTGTCACTTCCTTGTCCGAACTTTGAAATGTAAAAATTTTGACCCTAATTTATTTATATATATATATATATATATATATATATATATATATATATATATATATATATATATATATATATATATATATATATATATATATATATATATATATATATATATATATATATATATATATATGATGCAGCGTGACTACACAGTTCGAGGCCCGTGGCAAATGAATCAGATGGGACTCTTTCCAACCCAACATAAAGAAGCTCAACCAGCGTTAAAGTTTATTTAATGATAAATCACTACTTAAAGTACATAGATACATGAAACGATATTATAGTTAGTTGATTTTCTAGTAACATTTAAATTGAAGATCGTATTGCAATAGTGTTAATAATAACATCAAATTTCGAGCCTTGGAATGTTGGATGAATAGCTGCAGAAGTGCAGCGCACACTTCTGAAAAGCTTGAGGAAGTAACATGATTCTGTATAATTAATAAATAAGAAAATTCTCCTATATCAGATAAAGTTTCTATTTATTGTCTAAAAGCAGATCAAAAACTGAGAATTTCCTTAATCCGAGATAGATTATAAATCGACAAATACCAGAGCATTTTCCAATAAATATGTATCATATAAATTTTGCAAAGTGGTAGGTTGCAAGTTGCAAGACACTGAAATTGAAAACAATTCCATTCATTCCAAGGAATTCAGATGGTCAATGATAAAGTTTAATACACGATAGAATTTGTTTTCTCTAAACAATCTTTCAGGGTCTTAGAGGCGTTCATCTTCGCAAATTTCATCAAAAAGCGTTTCACCTTCCCCGGACGAGTTTTAGTATATCCAGGGTTTATAACATTTTTTGCTATACTATTTGCAAGCGTTTTTAAATCTCCAAATAAATTTCGATACTTTTCATGTTTTTCCAGGCAGACTTGCAAGCGCTTTTAGGAATTTGAAATATCGACGGCTTTAGATTGAAGTGCGTTAGAGGCCGCGTCGAACAAAAGGTGGGGATTTTCCGAAAGCCCGCACCACAACAGAAGTCTTGCGGCGAACATATTAACTAATAAGAAAACATTTCATCAATTTTATTCCAACTGGATACTTTCTAAAACTGGCTGGGTGATATATTGTCCTACAAATGCATTCTAAGTTTGATACATTATTTTATTTAACTTCAATAAATGTAAGAAACCTACAATGCTTACTGCCCTTTCGGACCTAAGGCCCCTTCCAGCTGAGAGGACCGTGGAATTTTGCCCGTCATGCCATCCAATGTTACGCCACTGATTTTAGCTCTTTCCGTTGAAGATCTCTGCCAAGAACTGCCTAACATTTGCAGGTTTTGCCATCTGTTTCTATTTTGCAGTACTAATGCAATTCCTTCATCGAATTCCATAAAAATTTTCCTTGGCAGGTTAGAAGACAATATAATATATCAACATAACCTAATTTAATTTTCATCTAATTCATCCTTCAATTTGTTTTCCGACAATATTAGAAGTCGTAAAACAAATGCAAAATGAAAATAACATAGTAGCTTCCTACGGACTGAAGTTTCCATAACTTATTTTTTCATTTCATACAACAAATTTGAAGAATGGATGATGCCCAGTTAACAAGGTAATTTCGAATCTTCAATATTATTACAAAATAATTCAATCCTATTTTATTATACAGATTAGCAGTTGAAGAATTGATTAAAGATGGTCAAAAATTTGTCAAAAGTCGTGAACTAACGACTGAAGAACCTGCCCGAATGAGACCAAATCTAAGATATTTCAGGAATACGTTGGACAACTGCCTTTCATCTAATAATAGAGTAGATAGGATACGAAAGTCGGGTGCTGCTAAAAAAATGCAGCATTTGAGAAAGGAACAAAGAATTAAGAAAGTTAGAGAAACTCGTCAAACCAGTAAGTCTTATATGAGAAGTGAAGAAAAAATAGAAATTAAGAAAGATACATCCAAAAATACCAATACTAGTGTTGAAAAAAGAAAAATAAGTGATTCTAAGAAGGAAGATAGTGGATTTAATAAAAATTGCTTTCCAAGCACTTCAAGGGAAGAATATAAACATAAAAGAAACCTAAGGCCAAAATCTGAATTTTGTTAACATATCTTCACATTGTAAATAATGAATTTGTAGAATGTGGTCACAAGATTATTAAATCATTGTTTTCATACTCTTGTTTTACTAATTTAGTATCTATAATTCAGATAGAAGGAAACTTTGGCTTCATTCAAATAATACAGATATTTCATTCCACTATACAGTCACCTCTCGATGATTTGATACTGGATTATTTGAATCTCTCAATAATATGAAATGAGGTCCTGGACCCTTGAAAAATACTTGATTAATTGAAAAAACTTAATATGTTTTCATCCCCTTAGTAAGTGTTAGTGAGGTCATTGTGCTAGCCAACTCTCTATAATTTGGAAGTCAGGGCTCCAGCACTCTGTAAGCTATAAGTCCCATAATGCAATGGTTTGTTTGTGCATGGACCTGTCATTTTTTTACATCAACATTCGCTCTATTCATAAAAATAGGCTTTCACAACGTTATGGTTCCTTGAAACTATGAACGTCATGAGCACTAGAATAAACAAGTACCTACATATCAATTAATGAAAATGAACTTATTATTGAAGTTGTTGTGAGTGGAATTCTGAAGGAAGATGTTTCGAAACAGTTTGCTATTTTGGCGCCCACTTTGTCTATGATTTTCAAAAATAAAGAAGTGAAGTGTCTCAGGTGTAGGAAGAAAAAGGTAACGCCAGCTCGAGTTTCCTCCTCTTGAGGATTATTTGCTGAAGAGTAGAGAACAAAACGTTCCTGTCGGCGGATTCATGTTCAATTTAAAAGCCAATTCTTTTTCTCAGTTCCTCAGGGTTTCTGCGGAATTGTAGTGAGTTGACCTTACAGTATTTCGTCCATATTGACAATAACATTGGTGTCCACCAATACTGAATTGTTGGCCTGTGAGGATGAGGACAAGCAAGATATTGAAGAATAACCACCAACTCCAGTCACATTGAGGGAAGCAATATCTCATCACCATCTACAATTCGCTGGACAATGATAAATGGAAGTCGCTGATTCAAAAGAAAATCACCGACTATTTTCAGTAAATGACCTTTTCATTGAGTACGTTTTTAATTAATTTGAATAATTACTATATATGTATGTACTAATAATATGTATGAATAATATTGTGATTAAAATGAAGTTAAGTATACATATGTGTATAATTCAATTCAAACTCTCGTTATTCGAATTCTTTAGTATTTTGAACTTTCTGTAACTTAAAATTTTTCTCTGGTCCCTTGAGTTTCAAATTATGGAGATTCGATATTATTTCATTTGGTATTTAGGTAGAGATGTAGAAAAGTTACTATATAATACTTAATGAGAACCTACTAAAATCAGAAGAAAATTGGTTTATGATCATACAAATTTAAACCATCTGTAATTTAGAATTCACTTTGACAAAAATCATTTCCTTTAAAAAACTGAATATATTAAATATTTCATAATATATACAATGAAAAATTTCTTATTTTTCATAACTCATTCTCCTCACAATTAATGATAATCAATAGATCTATCAGTATTGACTGAAATCGAATGACGGTTAAAATTCTCTTGAACTGATATAATTGAATCAAACAATATTATCTGTCATTTGCGGACTAATAAAATAAACGAGGGACTATATTAACTATAATCACAATAACAATTATGTTGATATAATGTATCTCTTTATCAACATGTATAAAATTTCAATAAACTATTTTTCAGATTGCGCGCATTCATTTTCGGATCATTCAAAGAAATTTTTGCACACCGCGAATAAAATATAAAGTATTTTAATATGTCCCCAGCAAGTGTAATAGTTTAATATAAGCTGGCTCTCCGTTAAACTTTGTACAATAACTTATTCGCGTATATATATATATATATATATATATATATATATATATATATATATATATATATATATATATATATATATATATATATATATATATATATATATATATATAGATATATAGATATATTGGTTTTCAATAGCTTCTTACATAGTGCAATATTCCTCAAGTTACGATATTCCATATTACGAAAATTGAAAAAATCATCCAGAATGTCTGAGTAAGTAAACTCTGAAACTAAGTATCTTTTTTAATAAATTTGTCTCAAATAATGAAAACGTTTATTTGACGGAGTTGATTTAATGTCCTCTGGTTATTTATTCACATATTTATGTATATATAACACTACTTAATGTTCATGGACTGATAAAAACAATAATATTAACTTTCAAGGAAAATGGAGGTATATTAATTGCGCTGATAGAGTAATCCGAATTTCAATGAATTTTTCTCCTCTGATAAAACAATATTCTGCTTGTATAATTTACTATTCAGACGATATAAAAACAATATCTTGAATCTTTATAGAACACACATGTCACATGTGTATCATTCCAACTCGCTTATTTACATTACAATTTGATGATGATGTAGTAAATAGTGTACAAGTTAATACGGAAGATAAACAACTCATCATAATAGTAAATAATAGAAACTAGAGTGTTGCAGTTGTTATTCAGTTTAGTCCTTAGAAATTTACAGTTAAAAATAATTTAATCTCAATTCGATAAAACAGTGTCGGTTCGGGTGCAAACTCAGCACTCAGATTTGATAAATGTATAAAGAGACAAACAGATAAAGATTCCAAGATATCAGAGATATGAAATTCATAGGATCAAAAACCTTACTGTAATCATTATGAGTAAATAGAAGAGCATATGGTGACTTACCATTCGATAAAATGCAAGATCAAGATCGTTTAATGTAAGTATTTTATTCATGTTCTATTTCAGTTTTTGAACTGTGACATTCTAAACGCATGTTCGAATATATTTTGGCAAAATGCTTATCGCTAACTTTGATTGAATTTCCAATGTTTTTATTGGGTATTTTGCCTTTCAGTTGTCCACACTTTGAAAGCGTTAACTTCTGGCATTCTGATTACCTACTCAGTATATTTTATTTTATATTTCTAGTAATAGCTACTTGTACTACAAGGAAGGAAAGTGCTACTTTTCCTCCCGAGGATGAACTTTACTTACAGTGATCATTCAAGGGAGGAAAAGGCACTTTACCCCCATCTTATACATTTGATTTTTTCGCCTCACTCAAATAACAAGTAATTTTTAAATAATTGATTTATGAAACTAACAAACCAAATTTATCAAAGAACTAAAACTAAGAAGTAAGTACAGCATAACATTTAGGCTCGTTATTTTCATCCTTGCATCCTACATATTATTCTATAAATGGCAATATAATTAGGGAAATTCACCGGTGAAGCATTGATTACACACGTTTCTGTATATTTGTCACTTTTATTTTTCCTCCATAGGGAGGAAAAGTTCTTTTCCTCTCTACGTAGGAAAAATACGACTTTGCTCTCTACAATGAGGCCACGAAATGTATACTTTGGATAGAGGTAGGCGGAAAAAATATTATTTTGCATGTGCATGCGGTTTAGTAAACTTCCTCGAAGATCACTATCAAAATGGTGATTTTAATTTTTTTTAAATGTATAGGGCCGTTCTGCATTTCCAAATAAATTTTTAACATGATTGTTGAACATATTCGATAGTACATATTATCTAGAAGAATAATGTATACGAAGTTATTTCATTTTCAAATGGACACGGGTCCGCTGCATTGTTAACAGTTTTCTTGAAATATTCTAGCATAAATATTATGATTAGATAGATAAGGAGTTTTTTAATTCCTGTGGTTACTTATAATCCTCATCATTATAATTTCATTCATTGCTATTCAATATTCAGTTCGATCAAGTTCAAGAAGAAAAAATTACTTAATTCATTTGTAATTAATTCAGAATTACCTTTTTCAAACCGAAAATTTTCCGATTTTCTCTCAGTAATTGCATTATACTTATTATAATTATGGCAAATAGAAAGGTTTATGATTCCAGAGTAGACAACCAAAACAACTATGGGACGCTTAAAAATGGATCTATTGGGAACACAAAGACGGTCATATATTGTGTTCATGGAAAACCTAGCTCTGGATGCTGCAAAGTATTACAAAGTGAAGGCTCTACCCTAGAACCCAATTCACCAATACAAGCATTACATTCAAATGTGAGGGAAGACCTTCGCACTACAGAATTAAGTATGTATGTACAGAAATGGAAATTAATCTTGAAAAATTACATAAACCAATAACAAAATTTTTTTCGTACGACTTAACTTAATCATCTTCAGAATCTTAGCAGGTCATGCTTTTTGGGAAAGTTGTTAAAGGAACCTCAATTGTTGTTTTCAGTTAAGAAACATTGTCATCGTAATCACGAATCTGGGATGGATAAGAAAGCAAGAAATAGGCTGTTATTGGCTAGTTCATTATGTTTAGTTTTCATGTTAGCCGAAATAATAGGTGAGTTTATTACAATTGTCAACATTCCTAAGTTTTAAAATAGTTAATACTCTACATCAGGCATGTCAAACTCGTTTACCACCAAGGGCGAAATCAAGTATTACACAAAAGCCGACTACAATTGAAATCAAACAGATATTTTATCAACATGGTAATAACATACCAAATAATGTATAAGTAATAAAAAAACTGTCTTTTCAAACTAACATTAGTTAAATAAAACTGCATGAATTATCATATCATCTTTATGAAGAAACTTTGCAACGTTTATCATGAACCAAATCTTTTTAAAAATGAATTGCACGTGTCTGTTAATCTCGATCTTTTCACCGATTTATTATTTTTCAAAGTTTGAAATGGTTGTTCTCAAAAATATGTGCTACCAAACATACCTTGAGTATGCCTATAATTACACATAACACTATGAGATATCGAGATATCACTTTATGACACTTATAACAAAATATGATATCTTGGGAAAAATCTTCTGTATATTAAATGAAAAACAATTATTTTTAACTTGTATGGAAATAATTATTGGAACGAAGTTCCTTGCGGCAGGTTTGTAGGAGATAGGGATTTCGCTGCGGGACTAAACTGAAAAATATGCGAGACTAAAAGTGTGACGGAAATCGACTGACGAAAGTCACGCTTTTAGTTAACACAAGCTAATATTGTATACCTTTCTCGTTCTCCCTTTATTTCCGTTTTCTCAGCCCTTCTCTTTCTGATCCCACTCCGCCACGTCAATCGCCAATGCATAGTATGTACTCATGAATTCATGTACAAGCAACTCGAAAACGTCAGATGTGAAACATCGAAATAATTGTGTATAAGTTATATGCATAAAAGAACAGATTACATGAATCAGATATGGCATAATGAAAATGAAAAGATAAAGCTTTACAAATTTGTTCCATAAAATAATGACTTACGTATTGTAGGTTATCCTTTCGTTATATACACTCTTGCGTCTAAATTTTACATTGCGTTGACGACCGAGTGGTCTAAGTACTGAACCCTGGAGTGCCGTATTTCTGGGTTCGAATCCCAGAGGTGACTCCTGGCTTTTTTCATTTTTTTATTCACAATCTCGTAAGAGCTCTTGCCCCACATTTCAATATTAGTTATTTCAACTTGGATTAGTATAAGTTATCACTTATGTTGTGCGCCCCGACACGCACATGTTTCGTTTTCGCAAATTATGGTCCTTCTATATTATCCGAAAGAAACATCGTTCCTACCTGGTGTCTTCGATACTGAAATCACTACTTGGTATTTTTACAAATTATTTAAAAAGTAAGAAATATTTAAATCTCTCTTTTCTTCAAGGTGGATATCTTTCGAATAGTTTAGCGATTGCTTCAGATGCAGCTCATTTATTAACAGACTTTGCTGGTTTCATGGTATCTCTGTTTTCAATATGGGTTGCCAGTAGACCGTCCACACGAAAAATGCATTTTGGTTGGTATAGGGCAGAAGTAATTGGTGCTTTAACCTCGGTATTGATGATATGGGTAGTGACCGCAGTATTGGTCTACTTGGCTTTTTTAAGACTCGTTAACAATGAATTTGAAATCGATTCAAAAATTATGTTGATTACATCTGGGCTTGGAGTTGTGGTCAATTTAATGTAAGTATAAAACTATTTTAAGTAATTCAAGAATAATCTTCAATTTTTTCCATGTAACTATTTGTCTGTTTTCTTTTTCAACTATCCTTATGGATTTCCAACCATCAAGTGATAATTCGCGTAACTTCCAAGTTCCAGATTCATATTTTTTATGTTTTCTCTTTCTTTATATATATATATATATATATATATATATATATATATATATATATATATATATATATATATATATATATATATATCAGTGGCGGCTCGTGCGGTTTTGGTTTGAGGAGGCTACAAGAGGTGTTAAAAATACACCATAGGCGAAAATTTTTAGGATTTCAAGGTCAATATAATTTAAAGAAAATCAAAGTAAAACAAGCACCCTAAGCTATTAATTTGTTTTCACTTTCGAGTGTCTACCTTGAGACCTAAAACTCCTATTTACAATATTCACAAAAATTCTTCTCAGCCAATTAATCAATTTATCTATTCATCAAATTTTTTCTTTCACATAATAGGTACCTACCTACCTACTTAACGAATTTTTTAACAGCTTGGTGAGAGCAAATAAAAAGTTATTTATATATTTCTGAAGATTAGCGGGATTCTGCGATCTTTAACGTTAGCAAAATGATCTATAATATCCTCATAAAATTTTTTTGTCTTTCGCCAAAAGTTTTACCATTTCCTTTTCAATAGACCAACAAACTAATATTTTTTCAAACGATCCTGGCTCATTGAATTTCGTAAATAAAGTTTTTAATTCTCTAAGAGTGGAAAACGAGCGCTCTACGGAAGCTGATATCACCCGGGATAGAAACAATTAGACATAAGTTTATGAACTTGGGGTAATTCTTGATTTCAAATCATTATCGAAAAAGATATTCAATAGTCCTCACATGATTTTCATTTTGCCCCCAAAATTCATATGTCATTATAAACAACACACAGTTCACTTTTTTATGGCCACCTTATCAAAAAAAAGTGTATTTTTGACATAAATTTTTCCAAAAGGTTATCTGGAAAAATTAGCCGAAAATCCGGTAAACAAATTTTTATTGAGTAAGTCGAAGAAATGCATTTTTTCCAAAAGAAACTTGAGCCGATTTCGTGAGTAAATTACATCTGAAAACTTGTGCTGTAAGATTTGAAAAACTATTTCTGTTTGTTCAAAAATTAATTTAAAGATGTTTAAAAATATATAAATTCCTTATCTTGTAAGTAAGATATTAACCCGCGTGCTGTATTTAAAGTTACTCTATCGGTGAAAAATTCCTCACTTTCAACTAGGTATAGAATTAAATCCTCAAATCCTAAGCGGCCCCAAACAGAGACATTTTCACTAGTAAAAAGTAAACACTGCCAACAAAATAATTTATTTTTTACCTGTGATCCGGTTAGGCAAGGATGTCTCTCATAATGTATTAAAACCGCGGTTTTGTTTTCTGTTACGCTGCACCAAATTGTTTAATTCAGGGGTAGGTTTTTTTTGTTTTTATCAAAACTTTATCCTCATAACTTAGGGCACTAAAGTTATGGGATAACAAATATTCCACTAAGTCACCATTGAAATTTTCGAAATTAATATCAGTAATCAAACTCATTTTAAAACAATACGCGTAACGCGAGCTGATTCCGTCGTCCATTATTCAGACAGTACGAATAACGATCATACTATTCATACTACGATTCAATCAACGACTTTACTCGATGTCAGGGAGATTCTATAGTTGTGATTGGTCGACATTTTATAAGACTGGACTTTATCGGTGTTGCCATGTACATGTGTTTTGGTTTTCTATTTCAATGAAGTATTCATTCGGAGTATTTGTTTTTGAGTGGTGTGAGTTTGCTTTTCGGTGGCAGGCATAATGAACGTTGAGAATATACCTTTCCAAGCTTTCCGCAGCGTTGCCACAAATCTTGAAATGAATGAAATGCAGTGAATGTAAATACCTTCTATCTTAATTAATAAATTATATTATATAATGTAGGTTGAAAGGAAGGTAGTTGCATAAAATAATATGATTTTGATTAATATGAATATGCTGAATGCTGACTATTCAATATAATATATATATATATATTAGTGAAACACGGAATATTATTGAGGAGGCTTAGCCTCCTTAGCCTCCTTTGACTAGCCGCCACTGATATATATATATCTATATATATATATATATATATATATATATATATATAATATATATTATATAATATATATTATGGATTTTGAATTAAGTATCAACACTAGTACTAAGTTGAATTTTCAAAGTTGTATTTTTCAGTAGATAATAATCAACGATATAGATACTCCATCTGTACGAAAATAGACAATAAAATTAATATTATATATTGAAAATTTTCAACTAGTCTGTCATAGCATAAATACCTTTGTATGCAAGTCAAATGAGAAAACCAAATATTACCATTTCTAGTTCCCTAAATTAAAGTGCCAAGTTCGTTTTCATTAAATATTGCCAGTTTAGTGGGCTCTTATAATTATCCAAATTAAATTCTCATTTCAATATAGTTTTGTATGTAGTATGCTGACTATTCAATATAATATATATATATATATTAGTGAAACACGGAATATTATTGAGGAGGCTTAGCCTCCTTAGCCTCCTTTGACTAGCCGCCACTGATATATATATATCTATATATATATATATATATATATATATATATATATATATATATATATATATATATATATATATATATATATATATATATATATATATATATATATATATATATATATATATATATATAAATATATATATATATAATATATATATATATATATATATATATATATATATATATTATAATATATATATATAATATATATATACTATATAAATATATATATATATATATATATATATATATATATATATATATACATAATATATATATATATATATATATATATATATATATATATATATATATATATATAATTAATGATATATATATATATAAATATATATATATATATATATATATATATGGATTTTGAATTAAGTATCAACAGTACCTAAGTTGAATTTTCAAAGTTGTATTTTTCAGTAGATAATAATCACGATATAGATACTCCATCTGTACGAAAATAGACAATAAAATTAAATATTATATTGAAATTTCAACTAGTCTGTCATAGCATAAATACCTTTGTATGCAAGTCAAATGAGAAAACCAAATATTACCATTTCTAGTTCCCTAAATTAAAGTGCCAAGTTCGTTTTCATTAAATATTGCCAGTTTAGTGGGCTCTTATAATTATCCAAATTAAATTCTCATTTCAATATAGTTTTGTATGGTATGTATTGTCAAACAGTGGATGCTGTATTGGGTTTTTTACGTTTGTATTCCTTTTGTCTTAAATAAATAAATAAATTATTGGCTCATGATTTCGCTATTGTTTACTTTTTTCAGTATGGGCTTTAGTCTGCACGACCATAGCCATGGAGGTTCAAATGAAAAAGGTAGACATTCACATGATGATGATACTATCGATAGAGTTGAACATGAAAAACATGAGAATATCAACGTAAGGGCAGCTTTAATTCACGTCATTGGCGATTTTTTACAAAGTGTAGGAGTTTTTATAGCAGCTTTAGCTATATATTTCGACGTGAGTATAGTGCATATCTAGAATATAATTGATGTGCGTGTGCTTGTGTATGTTGTATGTATGTGATGTATATGTATATATATATATATATATATATATATATATAGATATATATATATATATATATATATATATATATATATAATCTCTTGATAATTATTAGCAATAACAGGCTTGTTGAATCTTAAAAAACTCGATTTTAGCAAAAAGTTGACGTTTCGCCACGACATTCGTGGCTTTATCAAAACTTTTGAAAAAATTGAAAAAAAATTTAAATGGAAAAAGACTATTATGTTTCACTAAAATTTTTCGGCTGTGGCCGTTCTTTGTTATTTATTACGTGCTATTCAGTCCAATATTAACATTCAAATCTGTTATTATTAGATGGTAAGGGAAACCACAGAAACCTTTACCCATGTAATGTTCGAAATGGGTTCAAATTATTTTGATTTTGAAAAGTCAAAGAATAGGGTACTATTTATCTTTTTTTCAAAAATTTCTCATTGCGGCTGTGGCCGTCTTCAGGTATTAATTACGTGCTATTTAGTCCAATATCAACAGGCAGGTCTGTTGATATAAGATGGGAAGGGAACCACAGAAACCTTCACCCACGTAATGTACAAAATAGGTTTGAAATATTTGATTGTTGTCTTTGAAAAGACATTACTTGTAACTTTGGAGATCACATGTTCTAAACTATACTTTCCTTTTAGAAAAATTGAAAATTCTAGATGTTTAGATTTTGTTTAAGAAGATGAGTTGTTATGGTTAGAGTTTGTTTGTTGAATTATTTTGTTTTGATTTATGTTGTTTCTTAGAAAAATTAAAGAATTAAATCTGCGTATTTTGAACTCAAATGTTTGATATCTGTTTTATCATTTACGACTTCATTTAAATTTTTTTGAATATGTAACATTTCTAAAATTTCTCTGCGTTTTTGATCTTTTTCTATTTCTAATATTTTTGTGCTATTAAAGTTGAAAGTATGATTCTCATTGTTTTTATGTTTTATTAGTCCTGTGGTTTGTGTTCTGGTATATTTGTGTGCTTTTAATCTTTCTTCTAAATTTTGAAAAGTTTGTCCTATTTATTACAATTATTACAGGGTATACTATAAACAACATGAGATTTTTGCAGAAGAGGTGTTTTACTTTTTAATTTAGAATATATATGTTTAATTTGATTTTGTGCGGTGTGGGCTACTTTAATATCGTGTGGATTTAAAATTTGTGAAATTTTATTACTCAAATGAGGAATATATGGAAGAGGAATTTTTTTTTTGTTAATATTTTCTTTTTTTGATGTTTCTAATGTGTTGTAAAGTTTATGAATTCTATTTTTAGTGATTTTCTGTATAAGTTTTATTGGGTAATCGTTTTTTATGAGTAATTTATGGACATCTTGTAATGTTTCATGTCTGTGTGTAGGTGAAGTAAGTTTAAGTGCTTTGTCTATATATCCGATTATTAAATTCTTTTTTTGTGACAAATGATGTGTACTGTTGTAGTTCAATGTTCTTTGTGAAAAAATTTCTTTTCTATGCCATTTTGTGATTTCATTGTTTTTGTGTATGAGAGTAATATCAAGAAAATTTAATGTATTGTTCGTTTCTTTTTCTAGAGTAAATTGTAATTTTCTATTGAAGTCGTTGAATTTTTTGAGAATATCATCAATAAAATCTTCTTATGTTATTATAAGGCAATCATCAACATACCTTTTGAAAGTTATAATTCGTTCATTCGAATTATTTAATACATTTTCTTCTAAATATTCTGAAACTAATTGAGCTATAACACTGGAAATAGGACTTCCCATTGCTACACCATCAATTTGTTGGTAGAAGTTATTTTCATATTGAGAATAGTTTGTACCAAGAGCAAATTGAATTGCTTCTATAAAATCGGTTTTAGGAATGTTTGTATAATTTTTGATAATATTCCATTTGTCATTAATTATTATTGGAACCAAAGAATTTGCGACAAATTCGAATAAAATATATATATATATATATATATATATATATATATATATATATATATATATATATATATATATATATATATATATATATATATATATATATATATATATATATATATATATATATTACAGTACAACTTCAGTAATCCGGACACATATCGTTCCGGTCAATGCCGGATTATCGAGGTATCCGGACTACTGGGACTATTCATTTTTTGATTAAAAATCGCAAAATTGCATACAAAATTACCTCTATTTCGTAAAAGTGCTCATATAAAAAAAGTAAAAACTTACAAAATCATTTCAATGTTAAAAAACTATAAAACTACAGTATATGTACCTATGTACGTATAACTTAAACTGTGTAAGTTACTGCATTTTTTTTGGGAAAAAGGTGTCTAACTTGGTTTGAATGCTCCTGTTTTTGGCTAGTTCAAATGCTTTTTCTTTTAGCCTTTTGAGTAGCAATATGTCTTGCATTGGAAAATCATTTTCCTCTGCCCATTGAATGTATAATGATAATGACCTCGCAGCGTCCTTGATATGATTTTGACACAAAGTTTCTCATTTTGTCCTTATTTTTCTTTATGTCAAAAATCTTGGATCTAGGCACGCCAAAATTTGCTGCCGTTTGACGGATACTTCCGGATTTATCTAGACTGTCTAATATTTCACATTTGTTGCTGAGCGTTAATGTTTTGTGGGGCCTTTTATTTGGAGCCATCCCCAACAGAAAAGATAACTATGTTCTTACATACGACTCAGAATAAAATGAATGCAAAAATGCCCACAATCTTTAAATCGCGTCAATCTAATTAACACAGGAAAATTATTGCTATGGTTTTCTTGCATAACGTCTTAACGTCCGGTTTAGAGAGGTAAAATTTTGAAAATTGGATTGTCCGTTTTAGCGAGTGTCCGAACTACTGAAGTTGTACTGTATATATATATATATATATATATATATATATATATATATATATATATATATATATATATATATAAAAATTGTTTTCAGTCCCATAGTCAATATTTTGAAAAAATTTACAATCTCGATATCTTTCTTTCAGGAAAACTTAAAAATTATGGACCCAATTTGCACATTTCTTTTTTCGGTGTTGGTTATGATAACAACCTTTAATATTATCAGAGATGTAATGTTGGTTCTTATGGAAGGGGCGCCAAGAGGAATAGACTTCAATGAAGTTATGGACACACTTTTATGTACATCAGGAGTGCAGCGTATTCACAATTTGAGAATATGGGCACTCAGTTTGGATAAAGTCGCTATGTCAGCTCATATAGCAATAAGTAGGTCAATAATCTGATAAATCTTACTGAATTATGAACAAAGAGTATTCAAGAAAACAATATTATATTGAATGCAATTGATTGAAATTGCAAAAAATATAAATATGATATTGAAAAAAAGGAAATTTATCTCTTAAGGCATAACTTTAAAGCATATTTCATATTTTAGGTCATGGAACAGATCCACAAAGTGTACTGATGGAAACAACAAAAAATATTCATGACAGGTATAATTTCTTTGAAATGACGTTGCAAATTGAAGAGTTTCAAGATATTATGGAGGCGTGTTCTCAATGTAAAAATCCAGTGTAAATGATTTTTGCTTGCGGTAGTTTTCTGTAATTTTTTATTATTAACAAATAAAAAATACATAAATTGAACTGTTTCAGTTATTAATACTTGATAGATGATTATTATGCTATATTTGAGTTGGTAAATGCTGTTCTTGTGGCGCTTGAGGATGGCGAGGTTCCATTGGCTTTGCTGTTCGACTTGACAAAGGCTTTTGACTCTATTGGGCATAGGGCCTGACTATCTAGGCTTGAGCTGTATGGCATTAGAAATATCTCCTCGATGTTTGTCGAGAGCTACCTGAGCAATCGTCGTCAGAGAGTTGTTCTCACTTTAGATGGTACAGTTCACTCCTCTGAGGAGCTACATCTCACTAGAGGCGTTCCTCAGGGAAGTGTGCTGGGCCCTTTACTTTTTATTGTCTTTGTAAACTCTCTTTGCTACATAAAGCCATCAGATAATTGTAAGTCAATTCTTTATGCTGATGACAGCAATTTCTTGGTTATATCAAGAAATATCGCATCCTGTATCCAGGCGGGTAGAGATGTGGTTTTGGCTGTAGATAAGTGGTGTAACGATAATGGTCTAATTCTGAATCATAGCAAGACTCAAGGTATCTTCTTTCGCGGCGGAAAGTCTGAGGAAGGCTATCCTGCCTCTCTGTGCCTTTGTAGCAGTACTGTCACCTTAGAGGAGTCAGTTAATTTCTTGGGTGTTACTCTGGACAAACATCTACGGTGGGATCATCATGCGGCTAAGTTGAGAAAGACTCTGAACTCTGCTGCTTATATGTTTATCATGATCAGAAACAAGGTGGAAGCTGCAGTTATGAGAACTCTCTACTTCGCCAGTTTCCAATCTGTACTAGCATATGGAATCATCTTTTGGTGCAGTTCGTCTAGTGCTGACGAAATTTTTCTCATTCAAAAAAAGGTATTGGGAATAATGTGCGGCTTGAGCTTTCGAGAATCTTGCCGCGGAGTTTTTAGATCCAACAGAATACAAACAGTGTTTGGTCTATTCATTTATCGTCTTTTAGTCTTCCTCAAGTTGCAGAAAAATTATTTTTCACCATATATCAATGAAAATAATACTAGGCAAGTTCATCCCTTCCTCTTTCCAATCCATGGTACAACTAGATTTGAAAGAGGACCTCTGTATATGGCCATGCGTTTATTTAATTTGCTTCCTAAGCATTTACAAGGTATTGAAGATTTTAGGTTGTTCAGAAATCGCATTTTGGACGCGAACCTTATTCAATAAATGAATTTATTACATTTTGTAAAAAGTAAGTTTATTTTTATTTTGACTTGTCTCTATTTTATTCAGTGCAATGTTGTTATATCTGTAATGTGAATAATTGTTGAGATTAATAAATATTATTATTATTATGAGAAAAATTAGTAAATTTTTTTATGTTACTTATTAAGTATCAAATCTAAAGAATTATAGATTTGTTACTGAAATTTTGTTATATGATCTTATTACTTGACTTGGGAGTGGGTCAGTTCAATGCTACAGCAACAAATTCTCTTTGATAGTTTACTACATAGTAAACATTGATCTTTATGTTTGAAGAAAACATATGTATAACTATTATGCAAATTTATGATTCAGGTGTTGAAAATTTGGCAAGTGCAGTTTAAATTCGAATTTCCAATATATATGTTTAGGGGCAGTTTTTAAAGAAGTCAAGATAATATAAAACTAACGTAAATATATTTTCACAAATATAAAATATATAGAATTGTATAAAAGCTCGCTTTCAGTATTAGATACTAAGAAGCTTGCGTCTCAGTAGTAATTTTTTCTTCAATAGGTATTTTATTCTCCTTATGAAACATGAAATGCAGAAACTTTTTACATAGTTCGAAACCAACAAAGCAAGCTGCATTTGCAGGAAAAGCCCTCAATAAAACTGGAACAATTCCTTTGTAAAGAGCTCCAACTCCTTCAGTCTTTATTAGTAATTTGAATACATCTCTTATACCATTTGGATACGTGCCCTCAGGAGCTGAAAAATACAAATCAGATAAACTTTGGAGTTCATTGATACTTCTAGTTATAAACAGAAACCATTAAAGTTCTTACTGTCACAAAATAAATTTATTTTCTGAATTTTTATCAGGCAAAAAAATTATAATAAATATTCTTCAACACTTTTAGAGTTCAATACACATTTTGTATGATTTTGTAGTGGAATTCATACTGATAAGTCAGATTAAAGAAGTCAATGAGATCATTTAAAACAAATCGAAATATACCTAAATATATCCAATCCAATAAAAATCAATAAAAAATTACCAGTTTGGAGACGACTCTTCAAAACATCTGGTGGCATTCCTATTAACCAATTTGCTATACCTGCTGACCCACCAGCGGCAATTGTTCCTAAAATACTAGGTTGATGTCTACCATAATCTGTAATATAGTCTTTGACAGCTTCATATGTGAGGAAGTACATACCACTAGCAGGTATATCTGAAAATAAATTGAAATTATCGATTTTGCATGATTTCATGATAACTAATCAAAATGTGGAAACACTTAAAACTAATTGTTTCATAATATCGAATTATTATTATATTATGTTTGTATATTATTCATATGTATATATATATATATATATATATATATATATATATATATTTATATATATATATATATATATATATATATATATATATATATATATATATATATATATATATATATATATATATATATATATATATATATATATATATATATATATATATATATATATAT
>JARQZK010000025.1:307500-315000 GCA_030704885.1 Cynegetis impunctata
TGTTTCGAAAATTTACTTAACGTTCTTATAGGATAAAAAATTGTTTTCTTTGTAAAACCTATGATTTAAGTTATCTTTTGAAGTCATTTATTTACAAATAAATACAAAATAAATAATACATTATTCACAATTTTCGAAACACTAGTATCGAAAATATTATTTTCAATCCAGATTCAACAATAATTATTCCTCAGTAGTAAAATGAAAGAAAACAACCCAGAAGAAAGTGAAACAAACACGTGAACTATCCACCTACATAAATTCTATTATGCCACTTTCAAATGCAAATTGAATTTTTCTTAACATCATCTGGTAATTCATTAAATACATAAATGGCAAATATATTGGACTGTATAGCCCTTTCTTCATATTACTATAATGAATATTATTTTATCTTCACGTGTTGTGTACAAGTAAATTTGCTGAATTGATAATGTCCGTGTTTGATTTCTCTAGATAATTAAAAAAAAACCTCAACTCTTTGGAGAGCAAAAAAGTGCTCGATTATTAAAAACTATGTATAGGAGAATATTATGTAGAGTCATACAATTTTCTGAAAGGATTAGTTGAGGTAGAACACAAAAAAGTTTTGGGTAACACTGAAACAGAATAACAATTGGCGATAGATTTCATTGAAAAGCAAGAAAAAAGTTTATTCCTCTAGTAAATCTAAAAACACGAACTGAATTGCAAGTTCAAATGGAGCACATATTTTATTTTTCACTGAAAGAGTCAAACAAGATTTTAATTCGAAAAAAAAAATCATCAATTCAATGAATTCTGCAGTTTTCATGATAAAAGGTCATCGTTATGAAAATGCAGCTGATAGTTTAATTGCACACATTCAAATAATACCAAGAATACTGATTAAAACAACCAGAAACCAAATAAGAATAGTTTTGTTATAAATTTTAAATCTACTTGTTTCTATCAGTTAGCCACATGAAACACGGAACTAGTGTCACTATTAGAAACAATATCAAGAGCAAAAATCTGGTGTCAATCTAAAAAATGATAAAAATCATTGAAAAAACATTCTCCATTGAAAATATCTGTAAAATATTTGCAAGGCATTATTGTATTGATTAAAACTGGGGATTCAGATAAACAACACATAACAATTATTTTGAATTATGGAAACAGTTTTCATGTCAGTTCATCAATTTAACATTATTATAGGAGATTTCTGGCGCAGTGGGTAAACAGAAAAATGAGTTTCACAATAGTTCAAACTATCAATATAAACAAACACATAAGTTTATTTTCCATAATTATATTTGTAGAATTGAGAATGTGAAATGCATATCAGTATGTTTGCGTTTTCAGGCATCAGCCTTATGGGATGAGGCAAACGCAAGATGCCCAATTATATGCACATGCAGACTAGAACATCTCACGGAGACGCCTATACATAGGTTCATGCAAAACAATAAGAACAGGCCAATACATGGCGAAATTCAGTCCATTGAACTGAATGACGTGAGTGTAAACTGAAATTAAGAATCACGTAAGATGAATGTATCACTACTAAGACCACATTTTTCTCTCATGTTTAGGTTATTCCAGATCAGAGTTTGGAAACGGAAATATTCCACGACAAGCCTATTGTTAGATCGGCCACATGTATACTACAAACTGAAACTGTGCCCACAACACTGATCCAAAGCCTGCCAAGGGACATTGAAATGCTTACTTTAATTCAGGGCTACAAAAGTGGTAACAAAACTATTAAACTCAGCGACTTGCTTCAATTCAAACAGTTACTGAGTGTGGAACTACTTGGCCCGCAACTTTTCAATAATGAAACCAGTAGTCATCTGTTTTGCGAAATAGACAAACCACTAACAGATCTCAAATATCTTAGTCTCGAAAGAATCCTCATAAAAAATTCAAAAAATCAAATTCAAAATTTCGTAAAGGAGGTGAGTGAGGATGAAATGACTTTCGAATATACTCAAAAATTCGATTCTGATTCTCCATTGCTTACCATAGTACAGCAAGGAACTAACGAAGAAGTTCTACCATACATGAAATATAAAAATAATGAAGAATATGCACGAGTACCGTTGTTTTTTGGTTTCAAGAATTTGAACTTATTAAGAATAACCTCTTGTGAATTGAATGTAGTTCACTGGGAAATGTTTGATGGGTTACTCAATTTAGAATACTTAATTTTGGAAAAAAATAACCTTCATTTCATTCCACCTTTCGCATTTTATGGTACCGCAAACTTGAAAACATTATCATTGTCCCATAATAATTTGCTTGACATTCAAATAACTGATTTAGCTGGCCTATTGGAATTAGCTTATCTAGACTTATCTTTTAATAACTTTTCTCAGCTATCAGAGCTGTCATTACCACCTTTTCCAAAACTCAAACTAGCAAACTTTGCCAACAATCCCATTACAGTCGTTTTTCCCAATACTTTTGAAGTTATGAATACAACAGACTCCTTAATAATAGGAAGCGATGACATGGAATTGCGATTAATTAAGAATTCTTTTTTGGGTTTAGATTCACTGAAAATTTTGACTTTGAAAAATCTACATATTAGGACATTCAAAAAGGAATTACTGAGTGGCATGCCAGATTTGCAAGAACTAATTGTGACAGGTAATATTACAGAACTGGAATTTGATGCTTTTACTGAAGTATACAAATTAGATAAATTAATTCTGAGCAATTGTAAAATTCGAAATATTTCCATGGACACTTTTGTAGGTCTTCAAATATTAGAATATCTCGATTTATCAAACAATGAATTAGAATATTTACCCCCTAATGTTTTCGATGACTTAACATCCTTGAAAGAATTGTACTTGAATGATAACAAATTCATAGAATTACCTCATTATATTTTTGCTAGAATCCATCCCAAGCTTTTGAGACTAAACAAAAACCCATGGCATTGTTCTTGTAAAATGAGTGAATGGAAACCAATGGTGATAAACAAATTGAAAAGGAAAACATTTAAACAATGCGATAGGTCTTTAGATAAAGGTGTGAATTGTTATTCTGATAATCACGTATACTTCAAGTATGTTTATGATAACAAAATAGCACCTAAATGTGCTTCCCCTGTTCAATATGAAAACTGGAGCGTATTTCAAGTAATGAGGCGTTTGCTAAAATGCCGCGACTACAAACCTAAACTAAGAAAATATCATAGGAATTCCACTCATGAAAATTTTCCTAAAAAAGAGGAGCTTATTTCAACCTCAATAAAAACCAACTCTGATAATGGTGACTTAAAAGATGTAAAATATTTGGAAAAACTAAGTAACACTGTTCATAAATTGAGTACATCTAAAATAACTTCGGAAACTCAAATTAATGCATATAATTCAGAAAATAACAATATTGTACCAAGTCTTCACTCATTGGAAGAACCTGATTTGTCCGCTTTCAATTCTTCGATAATATCCAGCAATGAAATACAATCAAAATTTTTGAATTATCCTATCAACGAAATTCCGCACATTCAAAAACATAGAAGAATCCACAGAATCAGAAAACATCATTATGTTTCAAGAAGAATGAGAGTTAACAAATTATAAATTTTATTTAAATGATAAAATTCAGGAATAGTAATAATTTGTATCCATAAATTAATCATCTTCAAATCTAATAAGATTATGAAGAAAGGAGACTATTAATTGAATAAATTTATACGAAATATCAATAAATAGAACTAAGTTCTTGTTTTGTTCAGTATCATTTGTAAATATACATCCTAAAATAAACTCTGTTTCCCAGGAAGGCATTTTTAATAATAAAAAAAGTTATTATTTTACATACTGTAGAATTCAATCATATGGAATTTCCAAACTGAATTTCACCAAGTTTGTAATATTGTACTATTTATTTACATATATTATTCAATAAATTGGTTTATGATGTGACTGTACTGGAAGTAGGCATCAGGTCAGGTATCAGTAGGATTATTCACAATATACATTTAACGAAAGCTTTGCAAATATATCAAATAGTAAAACCATCATCATTTTCCAGGTTAGTGAAACTCGAGACATGCTGGGTTGATTTCATAATAATAAAGGGCTCTATTTTATAGTGGAGTATATACAACATTTTTATATTAGGTACACACAAAATATGGCCATAAGGAGTATCTGTAACTACATATTATACTACTGAAGAGATAATTCACTTTAATGCAGTACACAATGTTCTTTTCTATGTGAGTGAACTTGTGGATGGGGTACTATAGGTTTGTAATTCTTATATTTTATTTAATCTCTGATTCTTGTTCAAACAACTCCCTAATGTTTAATGTAAATATAAAATATTTATGCATGAGGTGTATTATGCCACATAAGTTCATTTCTTTTAAATATCCTCAAGCTTTATAAAATTAATTTTTGTGTCTTCCAAAAACCAATTTTGCTTAGGTTTCTTCAAAATTAACTCATTTTAAAACTGACATGTTAAAACATTCGTCCAAAATTTTCGGAAAGAATTAAATATTTTTACTTTATAATTTATTATTTCAATGTACATATTTTGGATGCTTGTATCTATCAGAAGTAGATTTTATTCATCTTTGAGGAATTACATATGCAATCTAAAAATTATAAATTATATGATAGATAACTCCTCAAAAGAAAGGCAAAGTAGATATATGAAAAATTAGAGCCCACAACAATATTAAATTGAAGAAATTAACAAATAACTATACAGCTCCATGAGATTAATAATTGTAAAATCAAAAGATATCCATAAGGAAAATAAACAGACGAGCACCTCAAAACATACCTCAAGAGTATTACACAAAATTAAGAAACTCATCCACACTATAATACATGCATTCCTTCAAGAACCTTGTAAGGATATATTTGAATTGTTTGCCTATATCTGATTGTCCTTAGTCACATATTTATATTAGTCTCCAGTATGTCACTGAACTTAGTGAAACATTTATTATAATTATAATATAATTATAATTAATATAATTATAATTAATATAATTATCTGAATTCTGGCCAACTCCCAAACAAGAAAATGGTTGATGAATGCAGGTTTCCTGTCTTGTATCATGTGAATTCACATTCTTGGTTTTATAAAATCTGTGTTCACAAAACAGATGATGATTTTATTATTTGATATATTTGAGAAACTTACACCCAACTCAGTTTAATTATCATATATCCACAGTGTTGGATATGAAATAACCATATGATTAATAATATGGTTCTGATTAAAGGAAATAACAAAAATGAAATAAAAAAGATACCTCTTAGAAGTGTAGCAGCAGAGCCACGATAGATACTCCTCATACCTCCTTCTTTGTAAAGTTTTTTAACCACATCTACTGGACCACTGTATACCTTTGGAGCATTGGCACCCTGCTGGATCTGAAGAAGGCACTTGATACGTTCGCCAGGTGCCATAATTAAGGTAGTAAATATACCCGAGAATGCCCCGGCAATGAAATATTGTCCAAATGTAAACTTTTCATTTGTTTCATTTGCTGGACCAAATATCTTTTTTCCTACTCCATAACCCATGAATGATATGGCAAAAATTGGTGCTACCCCAATTAACGGGGCTCCCATGCCTTTGTATAATCCCCTGAAACCCTCATTGCGGATTGTCTTATTTAAGCAATCAAATGTTCCTTTGTACAATGGAAGTTGACCAGCTTGTGGTATAGGCATAGTTTGCAGACGAACCTGAATATTAATATTTAATTGCAATTACACCTTATCCCTTTTTGAAAATGTATATATTATTCACCTTTATAGTGTCCAAAGGGTGACCCACTATAACAGTACATATCCCACCGAAACCACCGCAAATAAAATATTCAATTGGGCTATCAACCATTTTGAAGATTTAAACCAACACAACTGATAAAACTTGATACGATATAAACTAAAAGGTAAAGGAGTAAAAGGGGAACTGACCTAACCTTAAATTGGTACAACTTTCACTTTTGTTTGGCACTTTAATGTGATTATGATTACAAACTTCACGACTGACAGCAGTGACAGCTAAGCATAAATCGGCATAAATCAACTAGATCTAGATTCCAGACACTACTAATGGGTACAACGTGTACACTAAGCGGTTCACTTCAAAATCCAGATATTTGTTTGTACTCATTTCTAATTCGAACAAATTAAGAATTGAATCACAACACTGATTAAAAACTGTGTTTAGTTTTTGCTTAAATTATCGCTTCTTCCTTATATTAGAAATTCAAACCCAAGCTCCGTTCTGCTACAGTTGATATTTCCTTAAATGGCATTTATTAAGCAAAGAAAACTTCTCTCGCTCGAGCAGAGCTCAAAAAAGTATTAAAATTTACATTTTTGAGCTCAAAACCTAACTACTAGATAGATTTGCAAGCGCTTTTAGCTTGCAGGGTCGACCGTTTTTCAGATTTTTTGAAAATTTCTTCGGAAACAATATCTTTCTAATGGATCAACCGATTTTTATGCTCTTTGGTCAATCGACACAGTTCAGGAAAAGAGCTTAGTAGATTTTGATCGGGTTGGCAGTCTAAGAGGTATACCAAAAAACATTTGTTTGAAAATTTTATTTTTGCGATTTCTCAAAATTGACTGTGCCAAATCGGTTGCAACTATCAGGAAATCTATGTTTGGTGAAATTCTTTCGCTGCATTGCGATCGGTTGACCTGTTCAAAATTTATTAGAGGTTTACATACACACACATACAGCCATACAGATATTATCGTAAAAATAGTCATAATGACTTCCCAGTACCTCAGAACGTAGAGATCTGAAGAAAACTCGATTTTGGGAAATCGGGGTGGAAACAATAACTTCACAATATTTGAAAACTTTAAATTTTTTCATGGGGAAGTTAAAAATTTTGTCCCAAATTAACCTCCCCTAGAATCTGCCGTCCTAAGCTCCAGCCTACTCAGCCTGCTGGTAAATCCACCACTGGGAACATGAATTCAACGAATCGCTCTCTTTTGTATTATATCTAATAGATGGAGTGAATGATGATCATTACTATGAACAATGTTCTAGTTGATGGTAAATGTGGCCGTTTGCATATTGCCGATATTGAAATTATTTGAAATTGATTATCATATTCGTGTTCTATTCTGAAACTGTGCAGTTTTTTACATAATTGAATCATTTTCATATATGATTACGAAAGACTGGAAAGACCTAATTTTCTATTATCACACATTGATTCAGAATCTGGATTTTTATGGAAGATCAAGATTCTTTTTCTGTGGATTACTTCTTCACTTCTTACTCTCGATGAAGATGATATATTTTTTTGAGGTTAGAACTTGTTAGAAGTTATTATTAAGAAACAGAGGTTTTTTTTGTATAGAAGTATTTTTGGAGATTAAAATAATAGTTTTCCATTACACTGGATATATTATTTTAACATGGTAGCAGAGCGTGGTTAAGTATATATAATAAGCTGGATAGCAGAATAACAAATGAATTTTAAAAAAATGGATACTCATATTCCAATACCTAATTTTAAAT